>VONZ01001961.1:0-80268 GCA_012976165.1 Labeo catla | reverse complement strand
TTACCCGCAGATGGTTTGAAATTTTAGATTTAAATTCAGCCATGCTCTGAAATCAAAATTATTCAGTTCAAGGTAAATACACTCAGGAAGGTCATTGCGCCGATTAAGTAAGTATAAACAAGCAACAACCCGATTTTCATTTTCAACCAAAAAGCAATGTCTGGCCAACGTTGGAGACTGACGTCAATCCGACGTTGGGATCTGACATCAACCTGACGTTGGGATCTGACGTCAACCCGATTTTCATTTTCAACCAAAATGCAACGTCTGTCCAACGTTGGAGATTGACGTCAATCTGACGTTGGGATCTGACGTCAACCCGATTTTCATTTTCAACCAAAATGCACGTCTGTCCAACGTTGGAGATTGACGTCAATCTGACATTGGGATCTGACATCAACCGATTTTCATTTTCAACCAAATGCAGCGTCTGTCCAGCGTTGGAGATTGGCGGTGACTCTGGCGTTGGATCTGGCGTCAACCCAGTTTCGGACAGCAAAAAGCAATGTCACAGCCCAGCGTCATCTCGTTGGGATCTGGCGTCACCAATTTTCATTTTCAACCAAAAAGCAATGTCTGGCCAACGTTGGAGACTGACGTCAATCCGACATTGGGATCTGACATCAATCTGCGTTGGGATCTGACGTCAACACGATTTTCATTTTTAACCAAATTGCAACGTCTGTCCAACGTTGGAGATTGACGTCAATCTGACGTTGGTATCTGACGTCAACCCGATTTTCATTTTCAACTAAAATACCACGTCTGTCCAACGTTGGGGTCCAACGTCAATCTGACGTTATATTGACGTCCTGTGCCTGCTGGGCACACAATATACATATATATATTCAGAATTGTTGATATGCAAACAGTTTCAGTTCCCATTGATTTCCATTGTACTTTTGTCTATACAATGGAAGTCAATGGGAACCAAAAATCTACAAACTACCAACATTCTTCAAAATATCTTCTTTTGTGTTCAGCAGAAGAAAGTGTCAGGGTTGCCTACTGTGTAGAAGTAAGGAACGAGGTAATGACGAATAAACACAAACAGCAATCTTTAATAATCCAAACAAAGGTCAGACAGGGATAACAGGAGACATATGTAGCACATCAAGACGTTCAACACCAGACAAAGGACTCATGGAACAGACAACACTATAAATACAAGGCTTAATGAGGGGTAATTAACGGGACACAGGTGAAACAAATGACTAATCAACAGAAAGGAAAAACACACACACACACAGACAGTTCATGGGCGTGACATATCACCCCCCTCCCGGAAGGCGGCTCGGGAGACAGAGTCCAGGGTGGTGATGATGGAGGGAGGAGACAGGAGGGACTTGGAACAGGCGGCGCTAGGTGGGACACAGGCCACATCCGTAATGGGGACCCACAGTGGAGCCAACTGAGGGAGGAGCCATAGAGGAGGAAAAGCGGACGACTCCAGGGGGCCGAACCAACGACGGAGGCGCAGGTGGCAGAGGAGCCCGAGGCAGAGAGCCAATGAGCCAGGGTGATGAAGAGGATCCAGAGGGCTGAAGTGTAACAGATCGAAAACCGGAACGACAGAGGACCAAGGTGGAGCTGAGGGGATGGAGGAGCCTGACGGATCCGAAGAAACTGAGGGACGAGGCGAAGCTGGAGGACTGGAGTCCCGAGGCGAAGGATGGTCGATGACAGACCAAGGTGGAGCCAGAGGGACGAGGAAGCCCAGCCAGTGGACAGCTGGGTCACAGCGGAGAGGAGGGAGGTAAGAGTCATGGTGGAGCCACTGGGTCAACGGGCTGAGGTGGAGTCCTGGACTCTGAGGCTGGAGACAGGGGATCCTCCAGCCATGATGCCAATGGAGACTGGCAGACCCGCGGTGATCCCACTGCACAGGTGGTGGGCTGAGGGTGAGCAAAGTGGCTGCCAGACGACAGCGGGGGAGAAGGCAGGAGCGGGTGGACATTTGTGAGCCTATGGGCTTTCAGGGCTGCACTCTGGAACAAAAGCCCTCCTTGGGCTGCCATTGGGAACCAGAACCCCCCCTTGGCAGGACTTGGGGACACAAGCCCTCTCAGGTCTGCACTCTGGAACAGAAGCCCACTCTGGGCTAAGTTCAGGAACAGAGTCTCTTTCTAGGCTAGATGGGAAAATAGGAGCCCTCTCTGTGCTGGACTTTGAAACAGTAGCCCTTTCTTGGCTGGATGTGGAAACAGGAGCCCTCCCTGGGTTAGACTTGGTATCCATGACCCTCCCTGGGGCATATGTGGGAATAGCAGCCCACTCTGGGCTTCACTTGGAAACAGGAGTGACAAAGGGCTCTGAGGTAGGAGGGAGGAGAGGGGGCAGGCCCCGATCCAGAACAGTGAGTTCAGCACAGTGACATCAAACACAAGAGGTAAAGGTCCTTTGGGTGAGGGAGGTAAACACTGAGGCGAGGGAATCCATAAGAAAAAAAACAGAAAACAAAACACTGAACAAAACATGGAAAACAAACGGAAGGGAAACACGCAAATAAATTATTTTGTCAGTCCGGTGTTCTGTCAGGTTTTTGCTTACTGTGAGGAGCTAGGAGACGAGAGATGAACACAAACAACAGTCTTTAATAATCCAAACAAAAAATACACAGGGTTGGCAGGAGACACACATAGCACATTAAGACGTTCAACACCAGACAAAGGAGTCATGGAACAGACAACACTATAAATACATAAAGGCTTAACGAGGGGTAATTAACGGGGCACAGGTGAAACAAATGACTAATCAATGAGATAGAGTCACTGGAAGCACATGGGGAGAAAAACATGCACAGACAATCCATGGACATGACAGAAAGAAAGGCATACAGGTTTGGAACAACATGAGAGGAGTAAAGGTTGACAGATTTTTTATTTGTGGGTGGAGTGTTCTTGGGGCAAACATCCTTTTTTCAAACATTTTTGGGGCTTTGCATGAACAAAAAAAACCTTTTACTCTTACTTGAAACATCAAAGTCTGTTAAAGAAATAAAATGTGTCAATCATTGTTGAAGGGTCTGAAATTGTCTCACCTTGGCAATTTGTCTTCTCTGTTCATATCTCACGGCCTTGACAAGCGCCAACTCTGGGTCAGTGCAGCATCACAGCCCCTGTGTTGTACTACTACATATAGCCTTTTGAACTCTGAGTAGCTTATAAAACTGTACAAGAGCAAATACCCCCCGACACAATCCTTAAATGCAGCAACCGTTAAAATATTTTATAAGGTTATTCCCAAAGCCTAAATTTTTAAATATGTTTGAAAAACTGTATTGCATTCAGGAGCTCTGCCTGCAGTGCAATTTCCCGGGAGTATTTGGTTTATGCCGAACTCAAGAACACTGTGAAGCTGTTGAATCGTACAGCTGTTAGAAATGACTTATTACCCGGCGAGAGTCCATTGAGCACTGTCTTTCACAGCCTATTGTATCCAAATGTGTATTTCATTCTAAACGACTTTTGCCATTGACCTTGCACCTACACATTGTAGGAAAAGATTAACTAATGGCTTCTTGTTAAACGTTCCCAATTTTGCATCTGTAGGATAATTAATGAAGTAATTAAACAGTGCAGGACAAAACTGCAGAATCATCAGAAAAATAGTAACAACAACAACAACAAAAACATGCTTTTGTGTGTCCTCTCACGCTTGTCCTCTGGTTGTTCATGCTGTTTTCATACAATTGTTTTCTTCCTCAATTCCATTAGGGGGATATTAAAGAGGGAGCTCAACAAAAAATGAAATTTCTGTTATCCTTTACTCAACCTCAAATTGTTTCAAACCCTTGTGCCTTTCTTTATTCTGTAAAACACAACAGAAGACGTTTTGGGAAAAAAATATTTACATGGTTCTCTTCCACAAACAAAGGCATGTAAGTATTAGTAATCAAATCTTATTCATGCGCATATTTAAACTTGGTTTCCATGGATTATAAAAGAAAATGTTGGTTTGAACAGTCACAATATCACACATCAGTGATATTTATTTATTAATTTTCAGAAAAAAAAAGACAATTCAAAAGGTAAAATGTATAGAATTTTCAAGAATTAAATCATTTATCTGCTGAAAATGTGTTTATGGTCTGTGTAGTTGAATGGTTGAGCTCCAGAAAATCAGTAATGAGGTAATGACCTTTTTCAGATTTTAAAAACAAAAAGGCCAGAATAAAGAAGCAAACTCTAATCATGTGTGCACACAAAAAGCGAACATTCTCGCGGGATGTTTTCCTCATCACTCGCACAAATAAAAACATTAGGAGTGCTACATTTTCTAAAACAACCGTACATGCCTTGCACAACAACACGTCATGCGAATTTCCCGCTCAAGGTGAAATATTTCAACTTGCGTAGAAGACACGTTTGAGGTGAATATTGTGTGTTCGCGGCAATCGGGTCTATTCATGTCTTGACTTTGCATGTAATCTACTCGCTCAAATTCACATTTGGTGCACACACCATAACACAAAGACCCATTTTAGCATAAAAGGGTTTTTCTGAACAATATGATTTTAAATTGAACTGCTACTACATGTAAACAGGGTTGCCAGGTTTTCAACAAAACCCACCCAATTGCTACTCAAAATTAGCCCAAAAGTATCCCAATAGCGTTTTGAGGGGGTCCCCCAGTAAAAATCATGTTCTTTGGGGGTAAAATATTTTTGTTACATTTTTTACATTTTTTGGTGGGGTTCCCATGTTACAGTTTGCATTCTAAGGGGCTAAATATAACATTATTGGGGTCACTTCAACCCGCGGACATGAAAAATAACCCACTGCAACAGCGTTAAAGTAGGGGGAAAACCGCAGACTTGGCAACACTGCATTTTTTTTAACCAGTGTTAATTTTGACAGCAATTTTTGCTTTAGTCTTAGTCATAGTTTTTTGGCTAATATGCCATTTAGTTTTAGTCATATTTTAGTCATCTGAATTGTTTTAGTTTTAGTTGACTAAATATCATACGATTTTAGTCAATTAAATCTACAGTAGGTTTAGTTGGCTAAAATCTAATGGGTTTAGTTACAGTGTAATGCATTTCTCTAAAATTACCAAACTCATTGTATAGGTTTGATATTAAGTAGGGCTGCACGATAAATCACATGCGATATCCATGTGCGTCTTGTCAGTAAAGCCGGTTCTGTAATCATTAGTAAATCTCCATCACGTTTGTGCTTTCAGATGGAGCAGTATTTACTACACAGAACACTTACAAGCTACACAAAACCATGCAGATGATATTATCAATATTATACATTGATATTATCAAATCGCTGCGATAATAAGTTGTTTGCGTAGCTTCTCTGTGAACTACAGCACTGTGTAGTAAATGCTGTTACATCTGAAAGCATTTGAAAATGCCACATTTAATAACATGTTTTTACTCCAAACTCACTTCATAACGTCAGTGGAGTGTTTGAAATAAATCCTTCTGTGAGATAATGTGGCTTCTTACACAGAATAAGGCACGCAACATATCTCATAGTATTCTAAGAAGTGATAAAAGCTATGACGATTAACACTGCATTATTATATACTTCATTATAATGAAAATTATAATAAGAACTCAGATAAACCATATATTGCTGTAGTTGTGTGTTTATAAGTCACGTGGAATCAATGAAAGCAGTTAAATCTTCTGTTTAATCAGTCGCAGCAATTGTAATTTCCTAGATTTCTTCTGTGGGGCGTATGTGGAGCTTCCACACGAGAGCGCCCTCTGGCCTTCAAATGATGATTTACTACTGATAACAGAACCGTCCTTCACTAACATGATGCGTGTGAATATTGCAGCTTTTCCAAATATCGATTGCGATATTATTGCGATTTATTGTGCAGCCCTAAATCATGATAGACACAGATTTAACTGTTGTGACGCAACATGCCTTATATTAAAATGAAATGAAACCACTTCTCATAAAGAAACAAGAACATGGTCTTCTTTTCAATTAAATACCAATGCTTATATAGTCTAATTATGCATTCTCTATAATAACTTGTTTACCACATTCTTCATTCTTTCAAGCAGACATATTTATTTTTTTTATAAATAAATTTAGATTAATCTTTAGAGCTACGAAAGTGATGCAGTTAAGAGCAGTGAGTGATGAGTTTCTGCCTTTCTTTTGTTGCTTGATTAACGTTAATGCCACAGATAATAGGAACTAAATTAGGCTCCTGTCCCTTTAAAACCAGATACACGGATGCAACGTACTAATACACGTCCGATATTCTCCCTACTGTTTACGTTCACATAAGACGTCACCGGGTGTTTACATGAATGCTTATTAAAATGGACAATTCAACATCATTTTGTATGTATTTCTCCATTAACAAGACGCAAAGGGTACTCGTGTGCTGAGAGGTGCTGCTTCGGTGTGTGCGCTTAGATAACTAGACTGAACTGAGTTCTTATTTGTGTCGTCAAATTTCTCAATATGTCTGCTCTTCTCTCACTCCCAGATATTGACTTTTTTTAACATTTTATGAGACGTGCAGCAAATGTATGCCAGCTTATGTCATGCTGGATAGATCAATAGGCTATGATACAGTTCATATGTATGCATCTAACCTCCTAACCACGCAGCAGATTTGTTCTGAATGAAATCGTCCCTCCCTAACATTTTCGTCTTGTTTTTATTAGTTGACGAAAATGTCATAGTTTTTGTCATTAAAACAAGTTTTTGTTTTTTTGTTATTTTGGAGTGAACTGAGAGAACTGTCCCTCAAAGCCTAGTTTTTCAGATTGTGAAAAGAGGTCCACTTGTTACTTATGGTGTCCCCCTTCCACTGCAGGTTTCTCGGCACACCAAAGGAGAAGCTCAGAGTAATGCTACAGACGATTTGCTGACCTCATGTGTAAGTGCTGAAGAATAGGTTTCTGCTGAAGACCTTGCCCACGGTGCTTTCCAGGATTTATGCTTGACTTGGTGGAATGACTCCGTCTCCCGGGTGCCAGCAGGGTTGAAATAGAGGCTGTGATGAAGTAGGGTAAAGGACAAACTCACTTGATTTTAATAAGGTGTTGTCACAGCAGATAAGTTGGCCCTGTATCAGCCGAGCCCAGGGAGCTGGAGTCATTCCAGCTACTTTAAATACAGCTGTTCTGCCAGAGCCAGATACACTCGCTGTATCAAGGTTACAAAAGTTCCCGGCATATTCATAATAGCGCGCGCGCAAACTCTAGTGTCTCTTGCTCACCTCATTCGAACTCTCTACGCTCTCGTCCACACCCTTATAACAGCGCTGCTGATAACAGCCAATCAAAATGCTGTCTGAAAAGACATGTTGCACGGAAGATAATTCAGTCATATTGGGTATGTTCCAGTAACCCTGTATTGATCTGCAAAGTGGACTTCACAGGCGTTCGGTCATCCTAATAACCCTAATAATAGGGAGCATGAATGCTCAGTCTAAAGGGTTGATATAAATATCACCTAACAAGATGTGGACAGAGAAATTTATTGGTTTGTGAATCAAACTACTCAGAATCAAACTACTTAGGTCAAAGTAAATGTAAGTAAATATTGTATATTTTATTGTTATATTTGCCACATATTATTTCACAAATACTTTATTATATGAATGGGAATGCTAAAGAAAATTAGCTTAACAACAACAACATTATTATCAACATATTATATAATATTATATTATGTTATATTATAGTATATTTACCACGTTATGTCTCAAATACTTTATTATATGAAGTAAATTTGAGTGAATATTAGCATAATAACAACATTATCAACTTATTGTAACTTTATTTATTGTTTGATTTTATTATTATCAGTATTATAGTATTATACTGTATTACAGTATTATAGACAAAGGAGAATAACAATTTACAGTGTCCAACACAGGGGCAATACAAGGCAGGCAGGAGACACACATAGCACTTCCATGAAGACGTATAACAACAGACAAAGGAATCATGAGGCAGACAACACTATAAAAAATAAGGCTTAACGAGGGGTAATTAACAGAACACAGGTGAAACAAATGACTAATCAATGAGAGGGAAAAACTGGGTCACGGGGAGCACATGGGGAGAAAAATACACACAGACAGTCCATGGGCGTGAAGGGTCTCCCAGAAGGCACGTCCTCAAACCTCAGGAACAACACATTGAGAGGAGGCTCGGCGAGAGGACGGGCACCCGAGAGGGGGCCGGCAGACAGAGTCCAGGGTGGTGATGATGAGAGGGACATGGAGAAGGCAGCGCCAGGTGGGACACAAGTCATAAGGACGACCCCCGGTGGAGGGAGGGAAGAGCCATGGAGGAGGAAGGGCTGACGATTCCAAGTGCCGACCAACAGCAGAGGAGCAGGTGGCGGAGACAGAGAGTTGATAAGCCAGGGTGACAAGGAGGATCCGGAGGACCAAGGTGGAACAGATGGCTCAGGCGACCGATACAGAGCCATGGATCTGAAAGGTCGTGGTGGAGCCGGAGCGACAGAGGACCAAGGTGGAGCCGAAGGGATGCAGGGATGGAGGGACGGAGGGATGAGGCAAGGCTGGAGGAGTGAAGTCCCAAGGCGAAGGATGGTCAACAACAGACCAAGGAGGGAGCTAGGAGCCATGGTGGAGCCACTGGGTCGACGGGTTGAGGTGGAGTCCTGGACTCTGAGGCTGGAGGCAGAGACGGGATCCTCCAGCCACGATGCCAGTGGAGACTTGGCAGACCCACTGTGATCCCACCGCACAGATGGTGGGCTGAGGGTTGCCAGAGGGGACAGAGGGGCTGCCAGACGACAACGGGGGAGAAGGCAGGAGCATTTGTGAGCCTTTTGGAGCTACATTCTGGAACAAAAGCCCTCCCTGAGCTGCCATTGGAAACCGAAGCCCTTTCCTGGCTGGACTTGGGGACACAAGCCCTCTCCTGGCTTCACTCTGGAAAAGGAGCCCATTCTGGCATGCTCTTGGGAACATAGTCTCTTTCTGAAAACAGGAGCCCTCTCTGGGCTGGACATAGAAACAGGAGCCCTCTCTGGGCTGGACATGGAAGCAGGAGCCCTTCCTGGGCTTGACTTGGGTTCCGTGGCCCTCCCTGGGCCAGGCATGGGAACAGCAGCCCTCACTGGGCTTGACTTGGAAACAGGAATGACAGAGGGCTCCGACGTAAAAAGGAGGAGAGGTGGCAGGTCGGCATAAAAATCAATAAAATCTACTTCAAAGTACAGCAGCCCTTGATTCCTTGCAAGTTCACCCTCAGCCATGGTGCAGTGGGTGGAGCTTCTCACTGCTTTCCACTGCTTTATCAGAGAGGAAGGAGCTAGGAGCCATGGTGGAGCCGCTGGGTCGACGGGCTGAGGTGGAGTCCTGGACTCTGAGGCTGGAGGCAGAGACAGGATCCTCCAGCCGCAATGCCAATGGAGACTTGGCAGACCCACGGTGATCCCACCGCACAGATGGTGGTCTGAGGGTTAGCAGAGGGGCTACCAGACGACAGTGGGGGAGGAGGCAGGAGCATTTGTGAGCCTCTGGGTTCTTGGAGCTACATTCTCTAACAAAAGCCCTCCCTGTGCTGCCATTGGGAACCGAAGCCCTCTCCTGGCTGGACTTGGGGACACAAGCCCTCTCGAGGCTTCATTCTGGAAAAGGAGCCCATTCTGGGATGCACTTGGGAACAGAGCCTCTTTCTGAAAACAGGAGCCCTCTCTGGGCTGGACATAGAAACAGGAGCCCTTGATCCCTTGCAAGCTCACCCTCAGCCATGGTGCAGTGGGTGGAGCTTCTCACTGCTTTCCATGGCTTTCCACGTTGTAGCCATATCTGACGTCATTTGCAGCATCAATTCTCTGTGACGATGCTCCGCTCTGTCACTCCATGCGGCGATGGCTAGTCGGTCGCAGAAGGCTTGAGCACTCTGTCTCCGTCATCATTCTATTCTATTCTATTCTATTATATTATATGTCACTAATACTTTATTATATGAATGAGAATTCTCATGAATATTAGCAGATTAATATTAATAATAATAATAATAATTATAATTATAATGATAACAACAACAACATTGTCAGCATATATTATTATATTATATTATATTATATTATTGGTCACATATTGTCACAAATACTTTATTATATGAATAAGAATGACCATGAATATTAGAAGATTATTATTAATAATATTATCATTATTAATCATAATAACAATAACATTATTATCAACGTATTTATATATTATATTGTATTATAATGTCACAAATGTTTATAATAATATTTATAATATAATAATTATTATATAAATTAGCATGCTAAAGAATGTTAGTAGATTAACTGATATTTGTCCATTTCTTTAAAGAAAATGCTAACATATAGCATCTTTAATGCTATCAAGCTATTAGCTATTAGTCAAAAAGACTAATTCATCTTGTGTTATTTTTGTTTGTTTGTTTGTTTGTTTTCACTTTCTTACGGTTGAAACAACAACTGCAGTGTTAATGTTACTATGGTAACTTATTTTTAGGCTTAGTGCTAAACAACATAAAAGCGCGGGAGATACCTGGAACAGCCTACACTTACTGTACCATACTTAAGATTATGTAATAAATTATTATATTTTTTTAATAACATAACACAAGACGAAAATAATAAAGGTATATGCCATATGAAAGCATTGTAAGACTGCAAGTGGTGTCCAGCCCTCGTCCCCACAACTAATTTGGTCTCTTAGCCTAGTGTGTTCTCACCCTCCCACTTAACAAGTGGCACCCTAACCAGCTACAGGAGCGGGCTAGCTTTAATTAAACAGTGTTAATTATGACAGAGAGGAGGGACACACTCATTATCCCGATAACAGCTGCTCGCACTAACACTAGCCAACCACCCCCGGAAAGCGCATACAAGATATCAAAAAAAGTGTAACACTCACACACACATTCATAATCAGCTAATGCATATGCACACACACACAAACACACCTACACCTTCTCCCTTGTACAGACAGACACTCCTCTACCACCCATATGAACTTTCCTTCGCATTGAGAGCTCAGGAGCTGTGATGTGTTTTGTGTGGCCGGTGTTTGTGTTTGTGTGTGTGTTTGTGCTATAAATTCTCCCATTAAACCCACAGCCATTTACTCACTGTAGGGGGGCAAGCTGCTGATTTTCCTTTCAATGAATCGCATAACCTGCAGCCATTGACTTATGGTTCATGTAAATGTTTTATTTGGGGTTATTAAAAAGTGACAACAATTAATATGGATATGTATTAATAAACACTAGAAAAGCCAAAGGATATAATCAGCACAAAATGCCCCTATACAAGCTGCCTGTTATTATATGCTGTTTATGTTCTGAATGCTTGATTCTGATAGGTCATTTGTGCCATTCTGTGGTCAAATATTTTTGCATAATGAGCACTGAACTGGCTGTTGTCCCCGGCAACCAATTTCATCCATAGCTGTGCTCTCTCTCTCTTCTCAACTCAATCAATATTTCATGCCCATGTATTTATTTATTTTATAAGTAGCAATTTAATTAGCAGAATAATGTAAAGTCAGCCGGTCATTTAAATAACTGATGATGATGATGATGATTAGTAATAGTAGTAGTGGTAGCGACTGAAAAGTCTATAATATGCTTTGGTTAAAAATTCTCAATGGTTTTGTAAAACAACACCCTTTTTACCTTGTCAAACTGAGCTCTCCAAAAATCATCTCATTCTGAGGGATTGTTCCTTTAAATGCAAATGAGCTCTGCTCGCCCCGCCCCTCTCTACTCTCTGTGGAGTGAGGAGCCGCTCTGAGAGATTGTTTACTTTAGTCGCATTTAGCGCGTATAGCGTGAAACTTGCTAACTAGCATGTTATTAGGAAAGGTAATTGCAGAGATTCATAAAAAAAAATCCTTATACTGCTGTAGGTGAAGCTGGATCACGAATGATTTGTGCAAACATAGACACATTTATGTAGATCGGGAGGCACATTCCCTTCACAAACAAATGTAATCCACTGCATCTTCAGCGGCTCAGATGTCGGGAGTAAATGACGACCACTATGTTCATTATTACATCCAGCAACACAACACCTCAATCGCTCAATCTGAGATATTCTTGTCTAACTTACATCCCTGCTCCGGCATCAGAACAATGGAGGTCAGACTGTTACAGCTGATCTGATGCTCATGTCAATCAACTATCGTGGGAGCCACACCGACAGGCATCTGAGAACAGCTCGATTTGAAAAAGGGGATATTATTTTTACAGATTAATTAAAAACCACTGCATGGATTTTTATCAAACAACATGTAAAAGTGAACTTGGCATCCGATGACCTCATTAATAATAACAGCAACAAAAAAATTATTATTATTATTATTATTAATATTATGTTTTGTTTTGTTTTTTTTGTTATTGCATAGTTTGTCATAATACAGTGTATTGTAATACTACTATTTCAAAGTGTCCTTCTTCTTCTTCTTCTTCATATTAAAATGTAACAAACAAATGTAATCAAAATGTATTATTAAAATGTAAATTAACATTGTCTAATAAATTGATTATTATTTTGATTAATACAATTTTTAAATTATTACTTTAAAAACAATAATAAGTATTTATATTACTACTACTATTATTATTTAATACTACTAAAAGAATATGTATTCTTCTTCTTCTTATTATTATTATTATTATAGTTTAAGTGTATTGACATTGTTAAATTATTATTTTGATTAATAAAATTTTATGTTATTTTAAAATAAATTATTATTATTACATAGTATTTTTATTTTAGCATTGTACAGTTTTATTAACATTGTTTAATAAATTCTTATTATTATTATTATTATTATTATTATTTTGATTAATGCAATTTTTATAATATTATTACTTAATATATTTTTATTCTTCTTGTTATTATTAATATTATTATTATTGTTTATTATTATTAATTCAACAGTTTAACGTAATATAATAAAAATAATTAATTTTTGATTCATATAATTTTGTTTTTTATTATGATGTTGTTATAATTTGTAATATTACACTTTTAAACTATTATTATTATTATTATTATTATTATTATTGTACTATTATTAAGGATAATAATTTAACAGGTCATCATAATATAATTTTCAGTAATTGATTTTAATTAATATAATTTATTAAATTAGCATTACCTAGAATAAATTAGTATTATTATAAAATTGTAATTAATACGATTATTAATTGTAATAATGTTTGTTAAAAAAATTATTATATAAAATATTATAAATAATTAAAACAAATTATTATTATTATTATTATTAATAATAATATTATTAAAATTATTGTTTAATAATCATATTATTTTGATGAACAATTTTTATAATATTATTAAAATTTAACCGTTTGTATTAACATTGTTTAATAACTTTTTATACTTTTTTAGAATATTATTACTTTTAAATAATTTATTATTATTATTATTATTATTATTATTATTATTCGTTTTATTATTAGTTTTATTATTAAGGATAATAATACAAGAGCTCAAAATATAATTTTCAATAATTAACTTTTGATTAATATAATTTCTTAAATTAGCATTACTTAAAATAAATTTGTATAATAAAAATGCAATTAATATAAACATTAATTTGAATTATTTTGGTTATACTGTGGTTACCACATTTTTCATCTGTAAAACTTTTTATGCAATATTAAATGTATTATAAATAATGTTAGATATATACACCTCTATAAACCTTTAATTTAATATATATTTTTTGTACTGTGCTTTTTACAATAAATATTATTACAAAACCCCCTAAAACCCCTTGTCTTGGAATTAACACGCCTTGGAACCTTAAAATATCTGAATCAAGCGTTCAAACGTATAAATAAAATAACCCCTACTGGGAAAAATATGAATAAAGACTTATTTACTTTATTGTATTGTTGGCGAGTGTGTGGGCAAGTGAGTGAGCTCAGACTGATGTATGAAGAATGATGTATGCCTGTTCTCCATGAATAGACGTTTCATTTAACATTAAGAAAACCCCTTTACGCGTTCGCCTTGCATTTGACGGGCCCATTGTTCGCAGACGAGCATGACGGCGCTATATCAGCTCATGTTTCATGGAGGCTGGGCGGTGCGATAGCTGAAGCCTGAATCAAAATAGGACCACAAACACCGTCTGACTGAGGCTAATGATGTAGTCACTTCATAAGCCACCTGAATTCTCCACAGAGCACTACTCTGGGAATTGTGTTTGTGTTTTTCGTCTGGCAAGAAGCCACACAATTCGCTCTATGCCAGGTGTTCTTTTATTTATCGCACGAGCAAAAGTGACCTTTATATCCACACATTAAAGAGAGGAATTTACCTCCCAGAGATCTTACGTCCCGTATATTTTTCTGAGGAGTGAAACATACCAAACAGCCGTCTCACATTTTTCCACCAGATTTCTACTTCTGCTGATGACTACAGTCCATTTTATGTGGACAAATGCACATATAAAAATCTTTTCCCAAGATTATGATATCTTTATTGGCCTCCAGAATAGCAAAACTCTTTTTAAGAGTGTACTTGAGAGAGTGGAAAGGAAATAAGTCTGGAATCCCGCTGTTTAAAAGCAGCTCAACGATGCTGGAGAACATAATGTTTAGGACGTTGTTAACCAAGTGAAAGTGTAAATTGAGGCAGCTGCGTTTGATCCCTGAGGTGATAAAGAGCTCAGATCTGTTCTGACTAAAGTGCTTTCAGAAAGTGTTTAGAATGACATTACGTTTGAGAAACTCCAGCAAAGTGACACCATTTACTACGCTGTAATATTGTAGGTGAAATTAAATTCCAATAGCAAGTGCTACAATAAAAGTAAAGGACGGAAATAAAGTTCCTGGGAAGATAAATGTCCTTCCTGAATGGATTCTACTGGTTTCTGAAGTAAATGTGAGTAATGCTTACCTGTTTAAAACTGCTGTCGTGCAGGGCTGGTTTGGGTGGTTGCCAGGACGTTGCTATGCTGGTGCAAAGGTGTTCTGGGTGCTTGTGATTGCATTGGTTGGCAATTTCAATAGCACGTTGGAATGCTGTTGCTGTGGGTTGCTAGCACACCATATGGTTGTTAGGGTGTTCTGGGTGATAGTTATTGCATTGGTCGGTGGGTTTTTAGTGCTGCTGTGCTGTTGCCAGCATGATCAGAGTAGTTGCTAGGTGATTATTTTTTAGCATATTAAGTTAACAGAGGCCAAAAAAAGACTCTCTATAATGTTGCAAAAAATCATTAATTCATTCATTCATTCATTCATTCATTCATTCCCCCAATGTTCAATTCCAACATTCATTCATTAATTTGTGTATCATTACTTGATTGATTGATTAATTAAAACTAGTTTGTTTGTTTGTTTGTTTTGTTTTGTTTTTGTTTTGTTTGTTTTTGTTGTTGTTGTTTGGTTTTGTTTTGTTTGTTTTTTTGGCAAATTTAGTTAAATGGCCAAAAAAGACAAAAAAAAAAAAATCTGTGTGATATTCTGCAAAATATGATTAATTGCTTTAAAAGTATTTTAAAGTACATTAATTGGGGAATGAATGAATGAATGAATGAACATTGGGGGGAAGAATGAATGAATGAATGAATGAATGAATGAATGAATATTGGGGAATAATGAATGAATGAATGAATATTGGAGTAAGTAATGAATGAATGAATGAATGAGTAAGTAAGAATGAATGAATGAATGAATGGGGAGTAAGTAATGAATGAATGAATGAATGAATATTGGGGAGTAAGTAAGTAATGAATGAATGAATGAATATTGGGGAGTAAGTAATGAATGAATGAATGAATATTGGGGAGTAAGTAAGTAATGAATGAATGAATGAATGAATATTGGGGGAGTAAGTAAGTAATGAATGAATGAATGAATGAATATTGGGGAGTAAGTAATGAATGAATGAATTGAACACTGGCAAATGAATGTGTCAAGATCTCCAGAGGGCACAACCTCGAGAGAGCACTCCATCCCATACCTCTGCCACTCAATCCCGTTTCTCCATTTCCCATAAACCACGGCCTAGGAACAGATTACAGACTCACCTGTTTCCTCTCCATAGGACTATTTAAGCTGCACGTTCTCACACACTCATGGCTGAGGCTGTGTTCGAAATGCCATACTATCATACTACTCTTACTATTTCTGCAGTATTCAGTATGTAAACTGTGCATATATGCACATTTTCTGTATGCATGGAATACCCGGATGACCTACTATATTTGCCAGAATCTCAAGTACACTGAAATCAGTATAGAAGCTGTGTTCTGAATGGCATACTACCATACAACTCCTACTATATTGCAGTATGCTATGTGTATACTGTGAATAGTCTGCGAATTTTCTGCATGCATGGAATACCCGGATTACCTGCTACATTTGCTGAAATTTGATGTATGCATCTGAAGACACTGCATGGGACACAGTTTCCCAGAATGCAATGCGCTCCATGTGACGTTTAATCTTCAAATGTGTGAGTGAACTGGAGGCGGGGAATAGCAATTATAAATGTAACACATGTATATGTACATATATGCATATACATATAAACTTCAAACTGTTGCTGCGTATCTAAAAACAATATCGTTAGTAGGACATAAATTTTACTTTAATGTCTACGGCACGTTTCCGATCAATATAGCACTTTATACAGTACTGATTGTTTCAAAGATATTAAATAATAATAATATTGCATAAATATAATATATAAACAACATATATAAATAAAAGTAGTATTTTTATTATGCAAACAGAATTCAGATTCCATTTAAAGCAGCTCTAAAAAGAAATGGGGTGTATTTATCTAAGGACAAATAGACCAATTTGTCGGCAGAGGCTATTTACAATAACTCCACCCACCAGTGCCTTGCTGTGATAAACACCACTGCCAAAGACACGTTTTTTTTCTGTAGTATCATGGCGCAGAGACTAAAAGACACAATACGTGTGCTTTTAATGCGACTAACCCACGTTCGAATCCGCCTTTTGTCAAAATCATGCTTTTCCTTTCCCCATCACACACCAGATCAGAAA
This sequence comes from Labeo catla, assembly GCA_012976165.1. Taxonomy (NCBI): domain Eukaryota; kingdom Metazoa; phylum Chordata; class Actinopteri; order Cypriniformes; family Cyprinidae; genus Labeo; species Labeo catla. The sequence continues at coordinate 63,248 of VONZ01001961.1, read as the reverse complement.
GGCATTTATCTTCAATAAAAAAGAAAGTAAATCATTGAAAAGTGTAAATAAAACGCTTAAAAAATAATACAGTGTTAGACTTATCTTCCACCTAACTACTATTTACATGCTAAAGAAATGCTGCTATTTTAGACAGATTTTTTTTAAACAGAATTTATCATTATTTGCAGTTCTGTCCAACATGTAAAGTTCATCAACTATGAAAGAGTTCATTTGGGCAATATACAGTGCCCTCCACTAATATTGGCACCCTTGGTAAATATGAGCAAAGGTGGCTGTGAGAATAAATCTGCATTGTTTATCTTTTTAATACTTAATTCAAAAAATTCACAATATTCTAACCTATCATTTAAGTAAAACTGTGAAAATCAGGGGGAAAATCTTATTATGAAATAAAGGTTTTTCTTTAGTTCATGTTGACCACAATTATTGGCACCCAATTATTGCAACGTCCTTTATTCAGGATGACAGCTCTGAGTTTTCTCCTTTAATGCCTGAAGAGTTTGGAGAACACCTGACAAGAGATCAGAGACCATTCCTTCATAAAGAAACTCTTCAGATCCTTTAGTTTCCCAGCTTCATGCTGGTGCTTATTCTCTTCAGTTCACCTCACGCATTTTCTATAGGGTTCAGGTCAGGCAACTGGGACGGCCATGGCAAAAGCTTCATTTTATGCTCAGTGACACATTTTTGTGTTGATTCTGATGTTTGATTTGGATCACTGTCCTGATGGAAGATCCAACCACAGCTCATTATAGAACAGATGCAGTCAGGTTTACATTTTTTATCTGTTGGTATTTGCTAGAATCCATGATGCCATGTATCTGAACAAGATGTCCAGGACCTCTGGCAGGAAAATAAGCCCACAACATTAAAGTTCCAGCAGTATATTTAACCGTGAGCATGGGGTACTTTTTGTACCAAACCTATCTTGAGTGTTTGCTGCCAGAAAGCTCTTTTTTTTTTAGTTTCATCTGACCACAGAAGCCAGTCCCGTTTGAAATTCAAGTTGTATCTGACAACTGAATATGCTGGAGTTTGTTTTTGGATGAGCAATGAGGATTTTTCTTAAAACCCTCCTGAACAACATGTGGTGACGTAGGGGCTGTTTGAATTTTTTTTTAGTCTTTTGACCCCAAGACTCAACTTATCTCTGCAATTCTCCTACTGTGATCCTTGGAGAGTCTTTGGACACTTAAACTCTCCTCCTCACCATGCATTAGGACGATATAGACACACGTCCTTTTCCAGGCAGATTTGTAACATCTTTAGATGACTGGAATTCTTAATTATTGTCCTAATGATGGAAATTGGGATTTTCAGTGCTTTAGCTCTTTTCTTACAGCCATTTTCTATTTTGTGAAGCTCAACAAACTTGTTCTGTACATCAAAACTATATTATTTGGTTTTATTCCTTGTGATGGATGATTAAGGAAATTTGGCCTTTGTGCTTCTCATATTTATAATCCTGTGAAACAGGAAGTTATTGCTGGACAATATCATTCTAGTGTGCTAAATAAATGCAAATATGAATGGGAATATACTTCAGAGATATTTTACTCATTATAATTTCTAAGGGTGCCAATAATTGTGCCCAACATGCATATGAAAAAAACATTTATTTCATAACATAAGTTTCCCCCCACTTTTAATTGTTTTACTTCAATGAAAGGTTAGCATTTTGTGAATTTTTTTGAATGTAAGATCATAAAGATAAACAAAGCAGATTTATTTTCATAGCCATCTTTCCTCATATTTACCAAGGGTGCCAATATTAGTGGAGGGCACTGTAGCATTGTTTACTAGTATGAAGCCTTAACAAGCCTCTGTAAAAAGAACTGTTAGCACATTTGTTTGTAAGGTAACAACCTTGACAGCTGTGCTGAATTAATGTTAAGTGTTTGTCATGTGACAAGCATACTATGAAAAATATTTTACTTATTGTATACTGTTTCACACACTATTCTTCAAAAAATAGTAGCCAGTATGCACTATGTACTGGGCAGTAGGCAGTAAGCAGTAAGCAAGCATACCATTTTGAACACAGCCTGACTCTTGTTTTGCTGTAGCAGACATTTTGAAGCATTTCCTTGTTTCTTATTTGCCTTGCTTTGTGTTTTTGACTTTGGATTGTTCCCTGGTTTCTGATGGTATGCTGCCTGCCCTGACCATATGCAATATCCACACAAAGGTCAGGCCAAGCTGACTGTTTCTTAACTCTAATTAAAGATATGAGCCATATTTTTATGCCTTGCAAATCGATAATGAAGATTTCACAGCATGTTGCTGCCAGTGCACAATGGAGTCTAGTTGCCATGGTGAAATATGGTCATCACAATAAGAATATGATTTCTACATTGTAGAGCATTACATTAGATTAGAGGAACCATAGAGGATTTTCAGGTGCTCTTAATGTACTGATTCACACTCCCATTGTAATGCGTATAATGCATCATACTGGCCATTCATCCATCCATCAGTCACAACACTTCACAGAAACCAAGAAGGATTTGATGCGTTCCTGACTGATTGATCTACTCTTATTTTGTTTTGTCTCAATGTAATATCGTTCTTTCAAAAAAAGAATATCTGGACATAAGCATTTATGACATTTAATATATCTAAAGCTGGAAAATTGTGCTTTTCTCACATAAGAAAGCCAGCACTGACAGATTTCTTAAAGCCAATTTAAACTCGTCTAGTAGAGCCATGACAGCACAGATACGTTTTATATTATCTATAACAATTACAGTTATATCTGACGTGATCTTCGAAATTTTATTCACAGAGAGAAAAACAGTCAAAGGCTTTGTGAATCCAACCTATTTTTGCCTGACGACGATGAATACCCAAAAGCGCAAAGTTCAGTGAGACGTTACCATTATTTTTCACTCTCTGACATGAGATTTTGAGCTTAATGAATTTTATTCCATTCTTTTTCCCTCACTTAGGCTGATAATTAGAGTGGTATATGAGCCGTAAAGCCACAGCTCCTCCGAAGAATTCTTGAGAGTTGTGCGCCATCTGTTCCTCCTGTCCATCTCGGCACAACAACACACATTACACCCACCCACAAACACACACACACCAGCCGACACATGAATGAGTGTCTGTGTTAATACTTGAACCCCAGTCCCCTCGCCTGAAATGAAGCAGAAAAGAAAAGTTAGGTGTGAAAAGACAGGTTGCAGACTAGGTAATCTGCAGCGCTGCTTGATTAATGGCCGTGTCCAGGTGTGCAGAATTACTGTTTAGGGCAAAGAATTATATCTATATGAATAAGTAAAGCTTCTCATTGCTGGAAATACTCGGGATATTTATACACTGTAAAAATAATTTGTCAAAGTTGTTAATGAAACAATTATTAAGAGTTCATTTGTCACACCCCTAAACTATTGAAAAGTATTGGTTTTTCCCTCATGTGCCCATATATGGTGTTCCTGTCCTAGTTATTGTAATTATTAGTTAATCACCTGCACCTGTCTGTCTATCATTAGCCAATCTTTATAAGTTGCTTTTTAGTTCAGTGTTTGTCGTCCTGTCCCGTCAGTGTGAAGGTGTGTTTCTACCACATCTCCAGCTCCATTGGCGTAGAGTCTGGAGGATCCCTCGACTCTGCCTCCAGCTTCCGAGGACCATATTCGGCCTCAGTCCTGCGACTCAGCGGCTCCACCATGGTTTCCAGCTTTCTCGTCTCCACTGGAACCCATCAGTCCACCAGCTCCACCGGGTCCCTCATCCCTCCGGCTCCGCTTTGGTCAGTTGTCCCCCTAACTTCACCTCGGGACTGCACTCCTCTGGCTACACCTTGTCCTTTCATCCCTCCAGCTCTGTTGGGCTCCTCCTTCCCTCTACCTCAGTCCTCTGTCGCTCCGGCTCCACCACAGCCTTCCGAATCTCCGCCTACACCTCGGTCGCCAAAGCCACCTGCTCCGCCTTGGCCCTCCGGATCCTCGGCTTCGCCCTGGCTCGTCGGCTCTCCGTCTTCGCCTCAGGCTCCACCACCACCTGTTCCACCGCCCTTGGTCGCCCCCTTGGAGTCTTCAGCCCATCCTCCATCATGGCTCCTCCCTCAGTCGGCTCCACCGTGGGCCATCATCATGGCTGTGGCCTGGGTCCCGCCTGGCTCCTTCTGCTCCAAGCCCCTCCTGTCTTCTCCCTGGCTCCTCCCTCCGTCTGATCCATCCTGGACCCTTTTGTCTCCTCCTTGGCTCCTCCCTCCATCATCACCTCCTTGGACCTTGTTTATCGTCCTCCTCCTGGGAGTCCGTCCTCCACCAGAGCCTCCTCCGGCACTGACTTCCTGCCAGCCCTTCGACGTCCCCTGTCACCATCCCACATCCACTCATTTGTCCTCCTCCTAAGTGCCCCTCCCTTTTTTTTTCTATAAGGTGCAAGGTCGCACCTTCCAGAAGGGGGGCAAACTGTCACAGCCCTGAACTCTTTGTATTGGTTTTTCCCTCATGTGTCCATAAACTGTGTTCCTGTTCCTGTCCTACTTATTGTAATTAATTAATCACCTGCACCTGTCTGTCTATCATTAGCCAATCTTTATAAGTTGCTTTTTAGTTCAGTGTTTGTCGTCCTGTCCCGTCAATGTGAAGGTGTGTTTCTACCACATCTCCAGCTCCATTGGCGTAGAGTCTGGAGGATCCCTCGACTCTGCCTCCAGCTTCCGAGGACCATATTCGGCCTCAGTCCTGCGACTCAGCGGCTCCACCATGGTTTCCAGCTTTCTCGTCTCCACTGGAACCCATCAGTCCACCAGCTCCACCGGGTCCCTCATCCCTCCGGCTCCGCTTTGGTCAGTTGTCCCCCTAACTTCACCTCGGGACTGCACTCCTCTGGCTACACCTTGTCCTTTCATCCCTCCAGCTCTGTTGGGCTCCTCCTTCCCTCTACCTCAGTCCTCTGTCGCTCCGGCTCCACCACAGCCTTCCGAATCTCCGCCTACACCTCGGTCGCCAAAGCCACCTGCTCCGCCTTGGCCCTCCGGATCCTCGGCTTCGCCCTGGCTCGTCGGCTCTCCGTCTTCGCCTCAGGCTCCACCACCACCTGTTCCACCGCCCTTGGTCGCCCCCTTGGAGTCTTCAGCCCATCCTCCATCATGGCTCCTCCCTCAGTCGGCTCCACCGTGGGCCATCATCATGGCTGTGGCCTGGGTCCCACCTGGCTCCTTCTGCTCCAAGCCCCTCCTGTCTTCTCCCTGGCTCCTCCCTCCGTCTGATCCATCCTGGACACTTTTGTCTCCTCCTTGGCTCCTCCCTCCATCATCACTTCCTTGGACCTTGTTTATCGTCCTCCTCCTGGGAGTCCGTCCTCCACCAGAGCCTCCTCCGGCACTGACTTCCTGCCAGCCCTTCGACGTCCCCTGTCACCATCCCACATCCACTCATTTGTCCTCCTCCTAAGTGCCCCTCCCTTTTTTTTTCTATAAGGTGCAAGGTCGCACCTTCCGGAAGGGGGGCAAACTGTCACAGCCCTGAACTCTTTGTATTGGTTTTTCCCTCATGTGTCCATAAACTGTGTTCCTGTTCCTGTCCTACTTATTGTAATTAATTAATCACCTGCACCTGTCTGTCTATCATTAGCCAATCTTAATAAGTTGCTTTCAGTTCAGTGTTTGTCGTCCGGTCTCGTCAATGTGAAGGTGTGTTTTCTACCCTTCTGTTGTGGATTTACCTGTTTTGGAATTACCTGTGGATTATAATAAAGACTTTATCTTTGACCTTCTTCTTCATTTGTCCCTTCCTCACACGTTATGTGACATCATTGTACAAGATAACAAGATAAGACTATTTTAGATTTACTAGCAAATTTCTGAGGGAAAATTCTATCCACAACACTTAAAACATTAAGTTATTGCTATAATTAGTTACATTTATAATTATATATGTGTATATATATGTGCGTGTGTGTGTGTGTGGTGGGGGGGGGTTGTTTTGGGGGGGGTGACAAACAGTGTAGTTATTGTTAACTGAAAATAAAATTTAAAATTAATTGTAAGATGAAATTAAATAAAATATAAATGTTACATTAACAATTTTTTTTTTTTTGTCATTGTACTTTATACATTTTTATTAGAATGATTAACAATTATTTAAAAGTTATTCATGAAGTTATGCTAATTATTAGAATTATCAAAAAATGATAAATTATTTCATTATTGTTATAATTTGTTGCATTTAGAATTTGTTTTCATTTTAAAAAGGTATCTTTTTTAAATATATATATATATATATATATTATTATGTGTGACAGTGTTGTTTTTGTTAACTGAAACCAAAAATATTAAAAAGAGTTATAGTTTATAGTTACAGTTTATTGTGATGCTGAAATCAAATAAAATATAAATGTTAGAGGAGTAAAATGCATTTAAGTTGAAGTACTAAAATTACTAAAACTTAAACAAAATAAAAATAAATTGAAAGTAAATTAATATAAAAATGAATATTAAAAATATATAATATATTAAAATGAATATTAAAAATATATAATGTTAAAAAGTGACAAAAGCACATAATATTAAATGTAATATAAATAATACAGTGTAAAATTAAAATTAAGACCAAAAATAAAATAATTAATAAGCTAATTCAAACTTTTTACAAATACTATATAAATAATAGTAAAATAATAATAATACATTAATCTGAATTAATTGTTTCATTTTCTAATTCTTTTAAAACATAAAAAAACATAAAGTGTTTTTACTTTTTTATTATATATAATTAAAAAAGTATTTATTCATTTATTTATTTATTTATTTATTTGGACACCCCTGGTTACTGTGGAATTTACTTTTTTTTTCATTGTAGTTTTTACAAACATTTTTATTAGATTTATTAAAAATGATGTAAAATATTCAGAAAAATATTCATCAAGTTATGCTTGTTACACGGAATGAGAGGCGAGAGGCGAGCGGATCCATCTGCGAGCTTTTATTAAAGGGGCGAGACAAAAACATGGTCGTACAGGCAGAGTCCAACAGGAGCAAACGAGAATAACACAGGCAAAACGTAGAGAATAATCCAATAAACGAGAAGGAATCCAAAAGGCAGGCGGCGAACGGTCGAGAACGGGGAGCCAGGCGAGGGAATCAAAAAAACACTAGGAACTAGGAACGAGGAAACTAGGAAACGCTAACAATGGAAATACAAACAATAACAATCCGTGACTTGCATGGGGAAAGACCGGGGCTTTTATAGTGACGCTGATTGGTCACATACGATGACGCAATCAGCGTGAAGGATACTGGGAGATGTAGTCCGGGGTGTAAAGCAACAGTCAGTGTGAGATAAGGTGAGAGTTACCTCTGGTGGTGAGCGGACCGCGGAACATCGACCAGATTCATGACAATGCTAATTATTACAATTGTTAAAATATTAATTATTACAGTTATTTTAAGATTATAAATTATTAATTTATTGTTAGAATTAATAACATAATTTATTTTTAATTTTAAAAGAGTTATCTTTTTCATAAATTATTTTGTATGTTGTTTTGCATGTGACACATTGTGTCACCGTGTTGTTATTGGTAACTGAAACTAAAACTATTTTTAAAAAGTTACATTTAATTGTAAAGCTGAAATCGTGCCTTAGCAACTAAATGGAGTATAATGAGTTTAAGTTGAAGTACTAAAATTACTAAAACTTAAGTAAAAATGAATTTAATGTAAATAAATATTTTAAATAAATATTAAAAATATATAATATTTGACTGAATATAAAAATAATTAATAAGCTAATTCAAAACATTTATAAATACCATGTAAAAAATAATTTTAAATAATAGTTTAAAAATAAATAAATAAACAGAATCTCAATTTTTGTTTCATTTTTCATTTATTAAAAAACATAAACTACTGCCTGAATGCATGTTTGTTTATTTATGTATTTATTTATAATTTTAATAAAAATTGTCCTTTTGTTTTCTGCTAAACTAACAAAATAAAAAATATATAGATTTAAATATCAGTGTGTGGATTTGTTTTGTTTAGTTTTGTTTTCAAGGACTTTTAGTTTGTCTCTCTTCAGTTACCTGTTTGCTTGTTCTAGTTTCCTGCCACAATCTGTTGTCAAGCAGATTCATTTATAGAGCACAGCTGTCTGCATTTATTTCATTATCTTTGTGTATTTAAGTCCCTTAGTTTGTTCCTTTGTCATCTCATACTGGTTTTGTCTGTTGACTGTTTTGTTTGTGATTTGGAGCTACGTGTGCTTGTTTTATTTTAAAGGCTGTTATTATATGAACCTCATCTTCCTTGGAACACATCACGATACAAGATGAGTAAATGTTGACATCATTTTTATTTTTGGTTAAACTTGAATTTAATTACTCTTGTTCACAGGTTTATATCAATTTATCTGCTCTGTTAATAGTGTACACAGTGTTCTTCAGAGAGTACAGCAGATTCACATTACGCTGCTACCCTTCAAGCCAAATTAGCTTCATACAGTCAATTGCGATTTCATGCATTAATAGCATCTTTAAGTGCTGTTTCTCCCACACTTCCTGTTTTGCCTGAGGTCTTGTCAGATGAAGCACTGGCCTTTTGAGGCCCAGGCCATGAGCTTTCGGTTTTAACGCCTCACTTCACTCGGCCTCTCAGGGAAACAGTTCACGTCTGTGGCCCCGAATGAAATATATCGATACCTGTGGGCTGACGGCCGTATAAGCCTGTTCGATTCCTCAGCAGCCCTCAACCAATTCCTCATGTTTAATCATTTCTCTGGCCTTCATCTGCCCCTGCAGGGTCACCATCATTAATTACCCTTCAGCTGGGCAGTAGCAAAAACACTTGGGATAGCAGTGACAGTAATCGTATAAACCGCTGGACCGAACAGCTGAATAGAGCCCCCAATGGTCCCATATTGCCACGTTTTGTGATATAGATCAGAAGGGCATTGTGTTTTTGTTTTTGTTTTTTTTTTCTTAATTTTGTGTTAAAGTGCCTCTTTTGGTATCATAATAAAGAAATTGATTTATCTCTGCAATTAACTACATATGGGGATCGATTTGTGTATATATTATATTCTGTTATGCTCAGTCTAGTCGCTCTGAATATTGACAGGTAATAAGCTTCAAACAGTCAATTATAATATTATGCATTAATTGTGCTTAAAGCTCTGTCGACCAAGAAACATATCCAACATTGAGGCATTTTAATTTTAAATCATCGTTCTGGTCAAAATACCAGTCCATGATAACTAAAAATAAATAAAAACGTTATCCAAACAATACTTTTTCGTGAACACATGTACAACAGTTAGTGAAAGCTAGAGATTATGGTTTATAAAGCTTTAAATATGCATATTTTTCTTACACAAACACCTTGATTCACTTCAGAGGGCCTTTATTAACCTCCCGGAGCTGTGTGAAGCACTTTTTCTGCTGAATGGATGCACTTTTTGGACTTCTATTCGACTTTTCAATCTCAACACTCATTCACTGCCACTATAAAGCTTGGAAGAGCTAAAACATATTTTAATATGAATCCAATTGCATTTGTCTGGAAGAAGAAAGTCACTTTGTACCCGCACTTGTAATTTTGGTCTGCAACATCACCTTGAGACAATTATTCATAACCTTCAATATGTAACATTGAAATTTGCAAGTAATAAAAAAAAATTAAATTAAATTTAAAAAAAGGGATAGTTTACCCTAAAATTAAAATTACCCCATGATTTACTCGCCCTCCAGTTATAAAGTGCATCCATCCATCATAAAAAGTACTCCAAATGACTTCAGGGGTTAATAAAGGCCTTCTGAAATGAATCAATGCGTTTGTGTAAGAAAAATATCCATATTTAAAACTTTATAAACCGTAATTTCTAGCTTCTGCTAACTGTAGTACAAGTGTTCTCGAGAGAGTGTTTTTTCTAGCAGATGATTAATTCACTTCAGAAGACTTTTATAAACCCCCTGAAGCTGTGTGAAGCATTTTTTATAATGGATGGATGCACTTTTTGGACTTCTATTCGACTGCTGAATCTCAACACCCATTCACTCTCATTATAAGGTTTGGAAGAGCCAGGACATCTTTTTTTTGTATTCGTCTGAAAGAAGAAAGTCACTTCGTACCTGCACGTCATTTTGGTCTGCAACATCATCTTGAGACAATTCTTCATAACCTTCAATCTGTATCATTGAAATTTGCAAGTAAAGAAAAACAAGAGAGAAAAAAAAGGGATAGTTCACCCAAAAATTTAAATTACCTAATGACTTACTCACCCTCAAGCCATCCTACTGTAGGTGTATATGACTTTCTTCTTTCAGACGAATACAATCGGAGTTATATTAAAAAATGTTCTGGCTCTTCCAAGCCTTATAATGGCAGTGAATGGGTGTTGGGTTTTTGAAGTCCAATAAAGTGCGTCCATCCATCATAAAACATACTTCAAATGACTTTGGGGGTTAATAAAGACCTTCTAAAGTGAATAATTGCATTTGTGTAAGAAAAATGTCCATATTTAAAAACTATATAAACTAAAAACTGTAGCTTTCGCCAACTGTCGTACATGCATTCACCAGAGAGCAGCATTACAGCAGATGACTGATTCACTTCAGAAGGCCTTTATTAACGCTGAGGAGCCATGTGGAGCACCTTTTATGATGGATGGATGCACTTTTTGGACTACTGAATCTCAACACCCATTCACTGCCATTATGAAGCTTGGAAGAGCTTCTTTTTTTTTTAATACAACTCTGATTGTATTTGTCTGAAAGAAGAAAGTTACTTTGTACCTGCTCTTGTCATTTTGGTCTGCAACATCATATTGAGACAATTCTTCATAACCTTCAGTCTGTATCATTGAAATTTGCATGCAAAAAGAGATTTAAAGGGATAGTTCAACCAAAAATGGAAATAACCCAATGATTTACTCACCCTCAAGCCATCCTAGGTGTATATGACTATGACTATATGTCTTCTATCAGACAAATACAATCAGAGTTATATTAAACAAAAGAAATGCCCTGGCTTTTCCAAAATTTTTAATGGCAATGAATGGGTGTTGAGATTTTGAAGTCCAATAAAGTGCATCCATCCATCATAAAAAGTGCTCCATATTTAAAACTTTATAAAACGAAAACTCTCATTCACCAGAGAGTAGCATTACAGCAGATGATTGATTCACTTCAGAAGGCCTTTATTAACCCCGTGTGGAGCACCTTTTATGCTGGATGGATACTCTTTTTGGACTTATATTCGACTACTGAATCTCAACACTCATTCACTGTCATTATAAAGCTTGGAAGAGCCAGAACATTTTTTTTAATATAACTCTTGATCGTATACACCTAGGATGGCTTGAGGGTGAGTAAATCATGGAGTAACTTTCACTTTTGAGAGAACTATCCCTTTAAGGAAGTTACATAACACCATTTTTGGACTGTAAAGTGTCTACTGTTGTCTGCGGTTAGTCTGTTAAGCAGAAGGTTGCATGGAATGTGGATATGTGATTAAAACTGCCATCATGATGAATCTGACAGAAACTCAAGCTGAGAAGTGTGAATTATCACACAAAAAAAAGCTTCAACTTTTTTGTCTGCTGTTTTAAAGACTGTATGATAGACTACAATGATGGTCCAGTCTGGTTTATACTAATTTTGTGAGACAGGCAGACTTGTATATGTGTTGTTCTCCAGCAAAACCAGCTGCAAAAAAAGCTATTTTACCAGCCTAAAGCTAGTTAAGAAACCAAGCAAGCAAGAAGTCTAGCAACTATGGTATTTTAAGCACAATATGAGAGAATGTATTTTTACTTCAGCTCTTTCATTACCTTATACATTTCTTCAACTTATGCCACACAGGAAGTCTACAGATTCATGATACCGCCCGCTCAAGAGTATATCCAGCCGATTACACACCCTAAGCAGCCGAATGAATATTTCACACCAGCTACAGGCCGAGGAGAAATATGAATACAGATGTCACTCAGTTGTCAAGATTTCTCCAACGCTACTGCTGTGCTGCCACGAAGACGCCACACACAGTCTCAATGGATCCTGCCTGAGGCGACGTGCCGTCTGCCGTCTATCTATAGCGCGGAGAAATATTTTAAGATTTTATGCTTCTGCACCCTATTAACAATTGCCTCTGTGACAGGCTACAGCTACACCTGAACTGCTGAGGCTGCAGAACCTACGCCTCCATGTAAATATTCACAGAATATTGGCTTTCCTTTTATATTAGGTGCAACTTGTGGCTGTGTTTTTACATAATAGCTTCCAAGGCGCAAAATTATGAATACATAACAATATCAGAGCTGTAATTGATAGGCTAACAAGCTGCTTGAACCTCTTATAGAGCATCTTGATAGCTATCCCACTGAGTATGTATGTTTTATGTACACTTCGCCTTATGAATGTGCCTCGGGAAAACGGATATAATCTTTTGTGATGTTTGGACTCTCATTTTGATGGCACCCATTCACTGCAAAGGATCCGCTGGTGAGCGAGTGATGTAATGCTACATTTCTCCAAATCTGTTCTTCTAATGAAGAAACAAACTCATCTTGGATGGCCTGAGGGTGAATGTTCTACAAATTTTAATTTGAACTAAATTGAAAGATTTCTAATATCCTGTGAGTGAAATTGTGCATACTGTCATTCTATATACATTTATTATTCTGTTTCTGCTCAGTCACAAACACATTTCACAAACACCATGCATGCAGTCCCACCATGCATATTTACTGACATCAAGGTTGTCTCATTCTGATCTGCAGATGGGGCTTTTATGCAATGTCTGAGATCTCTTGTTTTTGCTCACTCTGTGAAGGGGGATATAAGGACTGTTTTGAGTTTGTCAGTGTGGGATGAGAGGCCAGACTGTACGAGACATCTGCTCTGTACCATTGCTAATAGATGTCGCTGTAAACATGAATTCTCTCATCTGCAGACTATACTCATGCAACTCAAAGACATCAAATGTAGCCTACTTATTTGAACAGCCTCAAGTCCAACAACTTGAAAAACAGAAAATAATTTTAAATATTAATTATAAATTTGAATATATGTTTAAATAATTAATTGCTAATGAATTATATCATACTATACAAAAAAATAATAAAACATGCATAATGTTTGCATGTAAAGACATTAAAATTTTGCTTCAGTGGTTTAATTCAAAATCATTGAACAGTAAAAGAAAGTAATATCCCTGCTGAAAAAAAAAAAAACCAGCCTAGTTGGTCACAGGCTGGTTTTAGAGGGGTTTTGGCACTTCCTTAGCTGGCCAGGCTGGGAGACCAGCTGGAACAACCAGCTTAAACCAGCTAAGACCAGCCAACCATCTTAGGCTGGTTTTAGCTTTCCTTGAAAAATAATGTTTTAAGACAGGGCTCTACAGTGCGACTGAAAACTTCTGCATGTGACTATGAAAAAATATTTAGGAGCACCATGTGCATATTTGTGTTTGCGCTGAGGTGGGCTTTAAAGGTTTCTATGTGTTTTTGCAGCATTGAGTAATGTACCACAGACATCTCACAAATAATTTCATAAACAAAGTGTAGAGAGAATGTAAATAAGAGATACACTGTGCAGTGTGGAGAGCTTCGCTGATTATAATCGAAGATTGCAATGAACTAAGATGATTGACAGCTTTTAATGTTTTTTAGGGGCGTTTGTAAATGAGATTTTGATTTAACACAACAGTTAAACAAGAAGTTAGTATTGACTAACATTGTCTAACTATAACACCATTGCCGGATTTTGCTCTATTTTGTCGTCAAAAATAGTTTGAAACAAGGCATAACTGAGCCGCTGTGCATCTCCATTTAAACACAGCGATGTTTCGTTTATGAATGAATGTGCATTTTTAAATGAATCTAGTGAGTCAGTGATTCAATTTCCCATTCATAAAGACAGTCACTTGCTTTATTCCCGAATGAATCAGCCATTCGAACGAATCAAATGAATGAAGGATTCAGTAATTAAATTAGTGACTTGTCACCACCTACTGGAAGTATATTATCAGTTATTTAAATCATTTAATATATTTGTATTCAAAATGTTATATTTAAAATATTGATCTCAACATGAATTTATTCATTTGTGTCAGACCTTTTGGACTGTTTTTGTGTGTTTTCCCCGCGTATGCCCTTATTTGGACTTTCCGTTTCCGTTTTCAATTCATTACGTCACTGTCTAACGAGGACAATTTGATTGCACTCATTCCACCTCTGAGCCTCATTAAACATAGGAAATTACATCTACTAGCCACTTTTGTGTTCTTCTTGCCTGTAGTACAAATTAATTTTATTAAAGGGGTCATCAGATGCAAAGTTCACTTTTACATGTTGTTTAAACATTAATGTGTGTTGGCAGTGTATGTACAAATCTACCCTATAATGATAGAAATCCATGCAGTGTTTTTTAATTAATCTGTAAAAATAATATCTCCTGTCCATGCCTGTCGGTGTGGTGTCACATCGACAGAGGCCGCTCCCATGATAGTTGATTGACATGAGCGTCTCACCTCAGACCCACCCTAAATCAGCTGTAACAGTCCAACCTCCATTGTTTCAATGCCAGAGCAGGGATGTAACTTAGACAAGAATATCTCAGATTCAATGATTGAGGTGTTGTGTTGCTGAATGTAATAATGAACATAGTGGTCGTCATTTACTCCCGACATCTGAGCCGCTGAAGATGTAGTGGTGAAAATCATTCGTGATCCAGCTTCACCTACAAGAGAAGTGAGTAAAGGGTTTTTTTGGAGAGGGGTTTTTGTGAATCTCTGCAATCAGCTTTCCTAATAACGTGCTAGTTAGCAAGTTTCGCGGCTAAACGTGCTAAATGAGGCTAAAGTAAACAGGCTTGTCACTCCACAGAAAGAAGAGAGGGGCGGGCGAGCAGAGCTCATTTGCATTCAAAGGAACAATCCCTCAGAATGGGATGATTTTTGCAGAGCTGATTTTGACAAGGTAAAAAGGATGTTGTTTTACACTACCACTGAGAATTTTTAGCTGAAGTATATTATAGACTTTTCATTAACACCCTAAAGAATCATATCAACTTTTGGAAAATGGGCATCCAATGACCCCTTTAATACTGATTTCATTTGATTGGCAACTTATTCTACTTGTTCTTATTCTGTTGTTTAAATTTGAAATTTTAAAAAGCTTCAAAAATATAATTTAAAAAAAAATTGACATAAAAGATGACATACTTTTAATAAAGTTAGACAAATGCCATTATAAAGGTAAAAACAAACTTCCCCTGTAAATCACTTTAAGGAGTCAAATATCACCTCGTAATTGGAAGGCAAATTTTTAAACAGATATTTTGATTATTGATTAGAAGGCACTCCTAAAATTTTGACTGTGCTCCTAAAAAAAAGTAAGCGTAGAGCGTTGTCGGATGCAAAATGCATTTTTACGTGGTGTATGCATGTAACTGTGTGTTAGCAGCGTGTGAACACAACCACCCTACAATGATCCATTCGCTCCTTTTTTATAATCTTCAAAAAACCTAAAATGTCTCAATTATCAAGCCATTTTGATTTTCTGAGCAGTATGATGTCATACTGTTTAAGCCCCGCCCACGACTATCCTGTATTAGCATATTTCCCTGGCCCTCAGCTTCGATGTAAAAGTGAACATACAAGTCTTCATTTTCTCCCGACATCAGAGCCACTGAGGACGCTATGGATTAGGTTTGATGGTAACGCACCACCAAATACACAAAAAAGAAAAGGGAGGGGTGAAGTGAGCAGTAGCTCATTATCATTTAAAGAGACATGCACCGAAATGTCTCGCTGTGAACAGAGCTGTTTTTGACAAGAACCAACGCCCTACATGAAATGACCCTACACCCTCTCATAAAGAATCATACCAACTTGTGCAAACTAAGCATCTGATGTCCCCTTTAATAAATTACTTTGATAAGTACAGTCATTTTTCTGTATTTTATCAAACTTTTATTTTGGTAGAACCTTTGAATTTCCCTATGATTCCATATTGCACAAATCATAAGGCCATATCAAACAGGGGTGCGTTTCCCAAAACCAACTATGGTTGCAAGTTCCGTCACTACCAATAGAGTTCAATATAACTTGCGACCACAGATAGCTAACAGTGCTTTTGGGAAACACACCCCAGGTCAGATTTTGCTCCTGTCATTTTAAGACTATAGTAAAACTGTCTTTGCGTGAATAACAATGGTTATTTAAGGTTGTGTTTTTCCAACATAGATGGCACAGCCTCATCTTTCACTCACAGCCTCTTTTAGCAAAAAGCCTGTATTACATTGTGACAGGTTCACAAAACAGTGTGCTGAAATGTGCCTCACAAATGTCAAGCTGAGACTGAAATTAAAGTAAACATCAGCAGCTAGTTTTTAACGCTTGAAGCCAGAAACAGCAGGAAGTTTAGTGAACTTTTCCTGTCTTTCCCCCACTGCCATAGAGGGTGTGCATGTGATGTCACCTTCGGCTGCAGTGGCTGCAGCTCCGCCCACTGAGTGGCAACATTAGTTTCAACTTGAATGCTGTGACAGAACACACAAAACACCTCTAAAACAAGAACAAGCTTTGCGATTGACTGTACAAAGAGATTTGACAAGAAACCTGAGGTATATTTTTACAGATTGCTGAAAAGAGAAGCAACTTAATCGCTGCAATTCAAAGAAACAAATGGGCTCCAGGCAGCGAAACACGAATTTGCAGTTATCATTTCATGTTAATATGTTGAATTGTGCAGTAAAATCATATCCTATATATTGTATTGTAGTATATCATATTGACAACTCATCAACTAAATATTTACCATCTTAGATTCTGCATAACTGGATGTTTTTAAATAAACACTGACAAAAACTATGTTTTTCAGCTGGACGATATGACGATATATATAACATTGATATAAGTGATCACGGGGGTTTAGAGCAACCTATTTTGGATTTACAAAATGAGTTCACAGGCAAATTTGCTTTATTTATTTTCCCCGGAATCAAAATCAGACACATATAAGTGTTAGTAAACGCAATCCCTGGCTGCATCAATATCCACTGACCACTGGAACATTCTATCAAGTTCAGCAACCTTTAGTTTAAACTGATTATCATTTGTTTTACTCACGTTTTCACATCTTCCCTATTAAATCCATTTACGCTTAAGGTTCTTTTGCCACTCAGTCCGGCTGAGGGGGCGTGTCCCGGCAGGAAAGTGACGCCAATGCATACCCTCTATTCTGTGCCTAGAAATGATATACTTCATGGATAAAAGTATTGAGACATGCTTCTTAATTACCCAATTCAGGTGTTTCTATCAGACCCTTTAATGCAGGTGTATAAAACCAAGCAAATCCACAAATCCCACAAATTCTTTGTGTGTGTGTGTGTGTGTGTGTGTTTGTGCATTTTTGTGTATTGTACTCTTTCCAACAATGACTGTATGATTTTGAGATCCATCTTTTGACATTGAGGACAACTGAGGGACTTATATGCAGCTATTCCAGAAGGTTCAAATGCTCACTGATGCTCCAGAAGGAAACAAAATGCATTAAGAGCCGGAGGGTGAAAACTTTTGAAATGTGAAGATCAGGATACATTTAACTTATTTTATCTTCTGAGAAACATGTAAGTATCTTCTGTAGCTTCTGAAGGGCAGTACTAAATGAAAAAAATATGATATTTAGGCAAAAGAAGAAAAATATACACATCTTCATTCTGTTCAAAAGTTTTCACCCGGCTCTTAATACATCATGTTTCCTTCAGAATGGTGTCATTTTTATAAATTCAATTATTATTTCCCTTTGTGGACTATATGTAAACATCTTTTATGTGAAATCTCTTATTTAGGTCAGTACTAAATTAAAAAAAAAAATAACATGCATTGTGTATGATCGCTCTTATTTTGGTAAAATAATTAACATTTTGCAGATTCTGCAAGGTGTATGTAAACTTTTGACCTCAACTATATAGTAGAAATTTGTTGACAGGTTTTCAAGCTCTGTCTACCCATTCCCAGGTGTTTTTCATAAAAATGTTCATGAAGAAAATGACATGTAGGCAAAATTCTAAATTGTCTTCAAAACTAATTTCAAGTATTCAAGCGTAAGCGTTTTAATTATAAATGTAAGCCTTATGCATTATACATCATGCCTTATATATATTGCCCTTTGAATGTGGCCCTGTTGGCTTCTGAATCAGAGTAGCTCTGCCCTATGGGGTGTATTCAGTGTTGCAACAATGTTATCATTTAGTCATGCATAACTCTTTGGCCGTTCAGAAATCTGTAATATACATTTTTAATGAGAAGTTCTTAAAATACAGACTAAACACAAATTTCACACCCAAACAGTTTACAGTAAGTGACACTCAGCAAAAAAAAAAAAAGAAAGAAAAAAAAAACTGTACCTGAATTTGCTGGGAAAATACAGTTTTATCTTTCCCCCACAAAGCTTTTGCCATGATAATATGAATGTAATGCCCATGAGGAGGTAGTTCATGATGTCGATGATGATAATGATGATGATGAAACTTACAAAGAGGGCAAAGGAGATGAGAAAAGGGAAAGAATATGATGTTGATGGTGATGATGACAGCAGTGATTATGACAGTGGAAAATGTCTCACGCTGAGACAGAAACAACCATTTGCCCCCAAGCAATGCAAATCTCAAAGAACGTTTCCCACAGTAACCTCGATTTCTCATTGATCAAGCATTCAGCTCTTTTCCATGTGCAGTCATTAGGAACAGACAGAAATCGTAATGTACAAAGAGCGACGCTGGGACTGAAGACTGAGTGGGTGTCAGGCTGCTAAAGATCGGGTCATTTCCCTCCCGTGCAGGAGACCTCCTGTGTACGAGCTAGTTTTCCCTCTTTAAGCAGATAATGTTGCGGTTATAGATGCTGATGTTAGTTGCAGTGCTGGGGAAGTTCATTTGAAAATTAATTCCCTGCAAAAAAAAAAAAAAAAAACACAATTTGTTGAGTCAACTTAAAATAATTTGTTACCCTGCCACCTTAAAAATGTAAGTTCAGTCAACTCAAATAAGTTTAGTCGACTTGAAATGTTAAGTTGTAATAAGGGACAACTTAGATATTTGAGTTGACTTAACAAAAAAATTAAAAGCTGGCTAAGTTACCCAGCTTCCTTAAAATTGAGTTGAATCAACTCAAAGATGTCACTTAGTACAACTTAACATTTCAAGGTGACTAAACTTTTTTGAGTTGACTGAACTTAAAATTTTAAGGCAGCCAGGTAACAAATTATTTTAAGTTGACTCAACAAGCTACAAGTACAAAATACTAAATGGTGAATAAAAATACAACTAAAATTAACATTAACCCTTTAACTGTCACTCCCATTTTTAAACACAGATGTGTGCACTATCCAAACTTGAATGAATGAATGAATGAATGATCGCATTTATATAGCGCTTTCATTGTGTATTGCTATACACCCAAAGCGCTTTACAATCATATGGGGGGATCTCTCCTCAACCACCACCAGTGTGCAGCATCCACTTGGATTGGAGCCAGTGCGCTCACCACACACCAGCTACAGGTGGAGAGGAGAGAGATTGATAGAGCCAATTCAGTGAATGGGGATTATTAGGAGGCCATGATTGACAAAGGCCAGAGGAGGGAATTTGGCCAGGACACCGGGGATACTCCCCTACTCTTTACGAGAAGTGCCATGGGATTTTTAATGACCACAAAGAGTCAGGACCTCGGTTTAACGTCTCATCCGAATGACGGTGCTTTTTACAGTATAGTGTCCCCATCACTACACTGGGGCATTATGACCCACATAGACCACAGGGTGAGCACCCCCTGCTGGCCTCACTAACACCTCTTCCAACAGCAACCTAGTTTTCCCAGGTGGTCTCCCATCCAGGTACTGACCAGGCTCAGCCCTGCTTAGCTTCAGTGGGTAGCCAGTCTTGGGCTGCAGGGTGAAATGGCTGTGGCTCTTACATTTTTATAATTCATGAATGATTCTTGAATTTTGAGATTTGAAGTGTTCAACTGATATATAATTTCTTATTATTTCTAAAGCGTGATAGGGAAAAAGGCAACGAAGAAAGTCTTTTGTGACAAAGGTCAGAACTCCTTTTATGATGTAGATTTTTGAGGTGCACTCTTGGCTTATTTATCTATTTATCTATTACTTATCTATTACTTTCCCTACATAATTTGTAACAAATATGGTAAAATAGCTATTTAGGAGTCTTTCCAATGATATATAGTTTGTCATGATTAGATTAGGATTTATTTGTAATATGGTAAAGTAAACTTAGGCATCCCACTGAGGGGACGGATGACAGTTAAGAGATTAAAGGCCATCCTAGGTATATATGACTTTCTTCTTTCAGACGAATAAAATCTGAGTTACATTAAAAATTGACCTGGCTCTTCCAAGCTTTATAATGGCAGTGTGTTGAGATTTTGAAACCCATTATAGTCCGCTAACTGTTCTTCTTTCTTCGCATTCACGAGAGAGTGGCATGTATGATGGATGGATGCACTTTATTGGTCTTCAAAATCTCAACAGCCATTCACTGCCATTATAAAGCTTGGAAGAGCCAGGACATTTTTTAATATAACTCTGATTGTATTCATCTGAAATAAGTCATATATACCTAGGATGGCTTGAGGGTGAAGGTGATGGCTTTTAGTGAATTTCACATCCTGTTATTGCACATTTTTAAGGCAACCGATATCTATTTTAATTCAATTTTGGTGCATTTAAATTTATACATTAACTTTTCTTTTAATCTCAGGACCCCCTACAGCGCCATCAAGAGCCCCTGATTGTGAAACCCTGCTCTAATAAACTAATAATTGTCACACACCACACTCCAAGCATTTGAAAATGAGCTTATTGCTCAAAAATGTCAAGGCTTTTAAGAAAATTTTAGATGGGGCAGAGGCTTTCAGTTAAGTAATTCGTCATGGTTTGGAGTCATTTTTCCCAGCAATTTTCTCAGTGGTTTTGTTGTTAATGATGGTGTCATTTCAGCATGTGCCAAGCAATCCACTTCACCTTTAAAATATCAAACTACACAACTGCTCCTTTTTTTTCCGTCTTTCTGAGATCCTTTTTGTAAATTTATGTATTTAGCACACATAAATACTCAAGTGGGACTATCTGTTTGTTGACTAATGGAAGACAAGGGAGTGTTCAAGAAGCCAGTAATTATTGCGATTCCGTTTGGTGACGCTAATGGCACAGAAATTACACGCTTCAGATTTAAGTTCCAGCACGACACCTTAACAAAACCTTAACGAATATTTTGTTGGTGCGTTTGCGAATAAGACGTACAGATGAAGTAGAACAGGAAATACACAAAGGTGTCGCCTCTCTTGAAAAATATATTTAAGTAGAAGCCATTGATCAGAGAGACTCCAGAGCGGCCAGGAACATTAATCAGACGCCAAAAATAGAGAAGCGTACAATAGTGTGTACATGGCTTCTTTACACCCAGAGGAGTGAGAAAGAGCTCTCTCCCAAACACTGGATCTCTTCCAGAGCTAGTAAGCTGGCTTGCTGTCTACTGCCTACATAGCAGACTAACTACGATAAAACAATTTATCTGACCAATTTGGAACAAACTACATAGGCAGAAACTACATGTGTCATACAAATAGCAATCCTCACATTCAATAGAGGTTGCCATTAGCATGTTGCTAAGCTAAAAACAATACTTGAATTCAGGGGCGTCATGGACTCATTATTTTTGAGGGGGCACGAATGGGAGGGGGGCATCATGTGACACAGCAGCCACTTGTGTTTTATTTATTTTTTCCTTTTTATTCGAAATATTCCCAAACGCATTAACTATATCATGAAATATCTCGATTCTCGCCTTCAAAGAAGAAGTTCACTTCCAGAACAAAAATGTACAGATAATTTACTCACCTCCTTATCATCCCAGATGTTTGTGTCTTTCTTTCTTCAGTCGGTAAGAAATTATGTTTCTTGAGGAAAACATTTCAGTGGACTTCAGTGGCGCCCCCAAGTTTGAACTTCCAAAATGCAGTTTAAATGCAGCTTTAAATGGCTCTAAACGTTCCCAGCCGAGGAAGAAGGGTCTTATCTAGCAAAACGATAAGTCATTTTCGAAACAATCTGATAATTGATGTACTTTTTTTTTAACTCTGTTTTTTCCAGTTCAATATGGTCATTACAGTTAGGGTTTTTAATATGACTGACTTTATATTTCATGTGAATTTTCAATTAAAGTTAATGTGAATAAAAGAAAATGTAAGTTAGACTACTAATCATTACACTTTCATTGTACAGAAAGAGCAAATAACATTTACATTATAAAATAACATTTTCACTGACAATCTAGAGTTCAAGCACTCTCAGAAACTCCAATTAAAATCACTGAAACTGTTTACACTGTGAATTTTACTTACAGATTCGTAAACAGATCTGCACTTTGCTGTTTTCTGAATTCGCCAGAAAGTGCATTGTGTGTGATTGGTTATAATGCGCAGTGCTGTAAAAACGCATCTTTCCGGCGAACGCAGATTTGAATTTATCAGCTGATGATATGACCCAAACGACCTAATCAGCCGGTGTGATTGTATGAAATATAGAAGATATTCCGCTTTTTATTATTATTATTAGTATTATTATTCAGAATTTAAAAGAGTTAAACTACAGCAAGCAACTACGAGCTACAAACAAAATGGAGCAAACTATATGGAGAAGGCTATATGTTTTTATAATAAAAAATAAATCAACTGTCCAGTGGTATAGCTAATTTATCATTTAATCAGAGCCATATTTTTGCTCATTCAAAAACAATGAGGGTGACAGTATTAAACATGAATAGTTATATGTATGTCATGAATCTGGTCGGTGACCTGCGGTCCGCTCACCACCAGATGTCACTCTCGCTCTGTTATCACACACAGACTGTTGCTCTACACCCCGGACTACATCTCCCATTATCCACCACGCTGATTGCGCCATACACCTGTGGCCAATCAGCGGCCCTATTTAAGCCCCGGACTTTCACTCGGTAGTCACAGAGTATTGTGGAGTTGTATTTGTGGAGAACTGTGTCGGTTGCGTTTAGCGCTCTCCTAGTGCTAGCTCCTTATCAGTGTTGTTCCTTAGTTTCCCTGAGTTTCCTAGTTCCTGTGCTCCCTTAGTTTTGTATTCTCGCCTGGCTACCTCGTTTTCGTCTGTCTCGCGGCCTGCCTTGTGGACTCTTGCTCATTGTATGGATTAACCCTCTGCCTCACGTCATGGATTATGTTCGCCGCTGATCGACCCACGCCTGCCTCACGTACTACTCTCGTGCCTCGTCCCAACATACCTGTTTGTTACTGTTCTGACCCTGCCTGCTTGACCATGTATTTGTCTCGTCCCATTAATAAAAGCTCGCGTATGGATCCCCTCGCCTCTCGTCTCCCTCTCCACATGACAGAATACTCGGTCAAACAAGGATCCAGCAGCTTAAAACCCGGACATGACACAGGTATGGACACAACAAAGATTCTATTCAGATTTAGAGCAACACATCAGTGAATTTCTGGCCATTTCAAATTATTCTACCGACTGTATTATCATTGAGATTTTCTGCGATGGCATAAATCAGCCATTAAGGGGGAGGCTGAGACGCGAGGGTCCGCGTTCATCGTTAGCTGCATTCATGGACTATGCTCTGTTGTGTGTGGGCTCATCTTTTACTGTGGGTGTCGCGGATGAGGAACGCGACATTGCGCGCAACCCGCTCGTCAAATGGCGGCCGCGCCGGAGTGCGCTCACATAATGGCGGCGACAGCGGTGCCCATTCGCAAAATGACGGCCGTGCCGGTGCGCACTCACAAAATGGCGGCAACGGAGGAGCCCGTTCACAAAATAGCGGCGAAGACGGAGCTCCATCACCTCACAGCTGCCATACCAGAGCCATGTAGAGTTGCAGCTGAGTCTAGTCAAGATATGGCTGCCACTCCAGAGTCAAGCAAAATTACAGCAGTCGTTCCTGAGTCAAGTCAAGTTACAGCTGTTGTTCCAGTGTAAAATCAAGTTACAACTGTGTTTCCAGGGTCAAGTCAAGCTACAGCTGTATTTCCTCTGTCTAGTCGAGTCACAGTTGTATTTCCAGTGTCCAGTCAAGTTACAACCGTGTTTCCAAGGTCAAGTCATACTACAGCTGCTGTTCCTGTGTCAAGTCAAGTTAGAGCGGTGTTTCCTGCGTCAAGTCAGAGCTGCTCTTCCTAAGGCAAGTCAAGTTAAAGCTGTGTTCCCTGTGTCAAGTCAAGTCAGAGCCGCTCTTCCTAAGTCAAGTCAGGTTACAGCTGTGGTTCTGACATCAAGTTAAAGCCGTGTTTCCTTTGTCAAGTCAGAGCTGCTCTTCCTAAGTCCAGTCAAGTTACAGCTGTTGTTCCTGTGTCAAGTAAAGCTACAGCTGTATCTCCCAAGTCAAGCCAAGTCACAGCCATGGTTCCTGAGTCAAGCAAGCTCAAAGCCGTCATTCCTGAGTCAAGCCAAGTCAGAGCTGTCGTTCCTGAGTCAAGTAAAGTCACAGCTGGTCTCTACGAACCAAGTCAAGTCACCGCTGGTCTTCACGTGTCAGGTCAAGTCACTGCTGATCTCCATGAATCAGGTCAAGTCCCTACTTATACAGTCAGGTCTCGTCCGTCCTCCCAGAGCCTCGTCATGTCTGCCAGTGTGTTGGCGTTCACTATTGAGTATATGGGCTGCACACTATGCTCCTGAGGTCACATCTGTTCACAAGTCTGCCCCTGAGGTCCACATTACAATGTATAGGTCTGCTAAATACAATGAAAACACCCTAAAATATCTTGCACATGCAGTCCATTAAATTAGTGAATTTTTGTGAATCTGTCAACTTAAATAAATAGTCTAAATAAACTGATTCATTAGAATGAATCATACTTGCTACAGTAATAAAAACTTGTCTAAACTTCACTACTACCCAGGTAACAAATTTAGGTTGTAAAAACATGGGTGTTACACCTTATCACTGTTTAGACTCTGTTTGCACCGTTTTCACAGTTGTTTGTTGTCATGGTCATTGAGTTTGTCATTATGTTCAGGTGTGTTTCATTATCCTCATTTGCTTGTGAATTTAAGTTTCGGTCTTCTCAGTTTGTGTTTGTCAGGTATTGTGAATGTCAAAGTCTATGTGTGTCACTATCTTTCTCTATGTTGGAATTATTTTTGTGTGGAATAATTAAAAACGGTTAAACCTTCATTTTCATGTGTATTTTATCATAGACACACAGTCAAGATGTGACAGTGGATCATTGTTTTTGAAAATTTTAAAAGTTCCTAAAACTAGGTTCCTAAAATGTTCATCCAAAATATGCTTTTTTTTTTTAATGTTTATTTTTATGTTTTATGAGCCTTAAAATGTCTGATTTTCTTGTTGTGATTAGAACATTGTTTAAAGGTGACCAAATGGGGTTTTTTTTT
This sequence comes from Labeo catla, assembly GCA_012976165.1. Lineage (NCBI taxonomy): Eukaryota > Metazoa > Chordata > Actinopteri > Cypriniformes > Cyprinidae > Labeo > Labeo catla. Next base: position 37,830 of record VONZ01001961.1, on the reverse strand, counting down.
TTTTTTTTTTTTAATAACCATGTTTAACACATTTTAATTTCTATCCCAAATAGGCCTTGAATATTATTTGAATGTTTACTTTTAATATTCTAAAGCACTATTCGGATGGTAATTGTTTCTCATTTTTCTCCCACCACCCACTGTTTTTTGACTAACACCAAGGTTGTGTGGTAATTTAATTGCCGCCTGAATCCACATCTATGATTTTTACAAGAAGAAATCGAAACAAAATTCACTGTTCAAACCCTTTCTGACCACTGCTGAACACCGTAACTGTTATACTGATTTATATAGTTTGCATGCATGTTTATTACTGAAAGTATTTACGAGGACAATATTTGATAACTCTTTCACACAACAAGTGGAAGCTGTTAAGAATAAAAAGGAGAGAAAAAACTTGTAAACATTTGAAACATTATTATGGCCTATGCAGTTAAATTTTAAATATATATTATATACAATTATATACATAAAATATTAATCAAGCAACTTTATGTTTACCTTAGGTAAATAAGAGGTTGCTATATGAGGTGCCATGTAAATTCATTTTTATAGACGTCCACATGAGAAACAAAACTAGGCTTAATAATGCTTTCTCTCCACATTATGAAAATGTTCATCAAGTACAAATAACATCACAAAGATGTTGTGAGAATGTTGACCACAGATGTTTTCTCTCAATATTCTAAGAACATTCATTAAGTTCACAATGAGGACATTTGTTTTTCTCAGAGAATATTTTCTCCCAACGTTATGAGTATATCAAATATGTAATAAAGTTATAAGAACATTCCAGAAACATTACCTTAAGAATGCTTTGTCCAAACATTTATACCTTATACCTTACAATTATATTTTATACCTTAGTTAGAAAGTTGTGAAAATGTTCTCTGTTAGCTGGGTTACTTGCATGACAAATTTCTGGTATTTGGCCTTTAAATGCACAAGTGTGTGTAGAACTTTTGATTACTGAATGGGACACACTACAGTAAAGTGTTGTATAAATGCAAGTAATGTTTTTTTAGAGTTTCTTTTTTTACACTTTTAGATTTTTAATAACTTGCAGTAATAAACTTCTGAATATCAGAACCGTAGTCCCTATGTATGTTCTAATTCACCAATAAAAAGCATTGGAAATATCTTTTTACGTAAATACATTTTTGCAAAATACACTTATGTTTCACAACCACATTATATGTAATATCCTAATTTAACGAAAGCCAGGTTCAGACTGAATGATTTTGGCAACAATTTGGCTGTCTGAGACAAATTTTGCAAATCCTAAAAGATTCCTTTGATCCTAGGCCAAAATCTGTAGCCTTTGATTGCTAGTTTGACATGTTCGTCGACAGCTGATTAATGACCATTGCAATTAAATTTCACTTTCAGTGAAATTCTACCAGTGTCAGATGTTTTGAGGCACAGTCCTGCAATGTGGTTTCCCCTACGACAACAGTAATATCAAGAACCATTAGAAGAACAGAACCAAATGACGCAATTAGTGCGACAACAAAAAAACACTTCTTCCACGTCATCTTAATTTTTTTTCTCCATTTTTCTTTTCAAAACAAGCCATGATCAAAATTAATGCCAGAGATTGCTTGCTAGCCACCAATTTAGCATGTGAATGTGGCTCACTGCCACCGAATATGTCACAGATTGATGATGTAAAACTCCAGATGGGTCTTTTGCGTATGTTTTAACGAATCTTGACTGTCTTACTGTCTGACATTAATGAGATCCCACAATGTTACATGGCTTATAGCTGGGATCATGTTCTGACAAGCAGCAACTGTAAAGGACTAATATGAATCATACAGTGTGCACTTAGCTCCCTCAACATGGATTCTTCTATGTGTGGCCATTTCCGGGCATATGAGCCTTGACCATGTTGTAATTTCTGGAGTATGGCTATAGGAAGTTTTATTCGTCCACAGGCATCTTCCCATTCTTTTCTCTTCTTCTAATGGCTAGGAAAGCAGTGAAGACTTACATTGCTTCTCTTGTTGCCCTTTGACTGAAAATGAAAACCAAAAGCTGCACAATGTGGCATCGTATCACTATTTTATTTGCGGGAAAAATAGCAACAAGTAGCGGCAGTAGCTCAAAGAGTGCAACCATTTTAAGTCATCGAAATAATGGCGCCCCCCCATCGTCCAAAATATGTATAAATCAATGTGGATTTTTTAAAATAACGTAAGTCTTTCATGGGTTTTCTACTAAATATTTCAGTAAGAGACATCATTTACGTTATATTAAGTCTTATCACCCAGGGTGTCAGGAGAGCAGCTATGATGCCTTAAAATGATGTCTACGTAGGGAGCTGTCAGACAAAACGCATATAACTGCTGAGTGACTCTGTGGGGAGTGAGTACTTTGAGAATGTCTTCAGGCTAGAAATATGCTGAGGCATTGCTGTCGTTAGAAAATTGATTTTATTTGTAGTGACACCTTAATGTTGGGCTGATAAAGAACAAATCCGAAGGCAAGACTCGCCTCAGCTGGGACTGTTTGAGTTGTTGGTGGAGGAGTGAGTTTTAAAACCGACATGGCAAGCTTGAGTGCCTTAACACGAGGCAAATCAATTCCTCAATAGGCCATTAGAGGATGATAAGCCCTGTCTCAATTGTGTAATTTAAGTGAATAAAACTTGTTTGGCTGTCACCTGTCAAGCCAGCTGTGCTTGATACCTAAACCTGATTAACGGCGGGAAATTAGCTAATCAAGGTGTCAGTGTTGCCTTATCTCTCTAAGTGTCTTCACTTTGGCATATCAGATAGTCAAGACTGAGCTCGAGAGCTCAAGCTGGGTTTGATCTAGACTCATTACTGTGTCTCCAGTGAGAGATGCTGTGCCAATATCTTATTAGCATGTCATGTACTCAGACCAGATATATCAAAAACACATTAGCGCTTCCCGATTTTTCTTTGCGGTTGATTTCAGAGCTCAATAACATCTCAGAGATTATCCACTTCATATTGATTGGATCATAAGGTTTGAAAGAGACTTTGAAGAACCCAATGTCAACCGAACAGTCCTTAGAAGTTCTTAATAACTATTATTTGCTATGCTAATGCCATTTCTGTCTGCAAAGAAAGCTTAGATAGCATGATCCTTTGAGCCTCCTGCTGGTAAATGCTGCAACTACACCTGAACTAACCCATTTGGTAGCGAAGGGATTGGAAGATAAATGGGAATGCTAACAGATAGCTTTCTTTTTCCCTTTGGGGACGTATGTTAAAGAAATGGGGGCGGACTAATTTAGAGAGCAATGTTGGGGAATCGCTTACATCACCTTAAACAAATTATGTTAATAGATTTGGATTAAATGTTACAGCTCCTATTCTTTCCCACGAATCACTGGGCACAGAAACGAAACACTACGCCCATTCGAACACCATTAGTCATGTTGTGCAGCAGAATGTGTAGATCAAAGCTTTCTGCGTTTTAAAATGACTCCATCTTCCGGTTGCTTTCTTGTCGTGAGGAAAATGTCGCTGCCTTGTGGCAGTAGGAAGCTTGCTAAAATTTTGATTCGCAAAGATAAGACAGGAAAAAATGTGTAGAGATGAAAGTGAACACACGTTTCCTTTCATATTACTATCAAAGGCAAAAGTCCACGGTGGAGCTGGATGATGGACTCTCGTAACATCCACGAAAAGACAGCCCATTGTTTTATGGTGGATTTATTCATTGGATCCCTAATTTGTTTCTGTGCAGTCTTCACAGTCCTAGCTACTGTAATACTCTCAAGCCTGGTTTTCTAATATTTGTGCTGGAATAGTACAGCATATCATCTGATTGTTGTATTATGCATCATTACGCATTATTTCTAGAGGCACAGTGCTCATTAAAATCACTGTTTTATTGCTTTTACAACAGGCTTCGTTGAGCTGGAAGAAGATTCTTTTTTTTTTCCTTGTGGCTGAGTCTTTTCTTTCTAGCTAGTCTCATTTTCCTATGTTTATTTTTGTATCCCAAGAGAGCAAAAATTACATAAATGTTTCAAAAGCTGTATAAAAATTTCTTCTGAATGTTCAAATGAGACAAAACAAACAAAAATGTGTGTAATGTAATTAGGCCTACCCAATGTAGAGGTCTCATTTGAATCTGTACCTCAGCTGACAATCATACAACTAATATAACTCTGTTGTGGGTGGGTGCCAAGGCATTGTTATTCATTTGTTAAAAGAACAGTTCACCCAAAAATAAAAAATAAAAATGCTGAAAATATACTCTGCCTCAGGGCATCTAAGATGAGTTTGTTTCTTCAATTTAGAGAAATTTATCATTACATCACATGCACACCAATGGATCCTCTGCAGTGAATGGGTGCCGTCAGAGTCCAAACAGCTAATAAAAACATCACAATAATCTAATAAATGTTCAAGGCCCAGAAAAGTAGACGGGACATTGTTAAAATAGTCCATGTGACATCCCTGGTTCAACTGTAACGTTATAAAGCTATGAGAATACTTTCTGTGCGCAAAGAAAACAAAAATAGCGAAAAATTTAACAATTCCTTTTTAAGAGGTGTCAGCTGTGTTGGTCAGAAAGCTCTCGGATCTCTTGTTTGTGTTCTGAAGATGAACGAAGGTCTTACAGGTTGGAAAGACATGAGGGTAAGTAATTAATGACAGTTTTCATTTTTAGGTGAATTGTCCCTTTAACAAGCCACTCGATTTAAGATAGATGCTACACAAAACATTGTATCCAATGAAATGGCCATGAGATTAAACTAGTTTTTACGTCGTTAGTGTTTTAACCCACAATTTACAGCAAATACTGGCTGTCAGTCAGTCATTCCTCACCCAGAAATAGCGTGCTAGCCATTTGCGGAAACACAAGATAAACACAACCTCTCATCCGCGTCCGTTAAATACTGCTCTTGTCCAGATGTTCTCTGCAGATGTTTTGCTCTCTGTCCTGCGGCGGGACTCAAGCTGACAACTTGGATTAGTGATGGACACACGAGCAAGGGGTTTCCCTGTCATTTGTGATGCAGATAGAAGGCTAGCGACCGCATCTCGCATCCCTCACTCGTCGACTCCCCCTCACAGATGCACAGCAGCAGGCGAACTCTATTAAATAAGTCCGACTTCATAAAGCTGACAGACTCGCTCTGCAAAACGTTTCGACAGCAGAAGCACATTAGGGGAGTTCCAGGTTGTGCCGATGGGACGCAGGATTAATCACAGGCAGCGCCGTGAGCGAGCGCATGAGTATTCTTTAATACATCAGATGCTTCCCACTAAAAATGTCGATTTGATTTAGAGATAGTAAATATGATTTGTTCAGATGTGTTGGCGGAAAGCGGGGAGTCGAACATTTTGTTTGAGAAGAGGCCGAATATTATGATAAATGATTCAGACACAGAATCAAGCATAGGAGACTGGAGTACTGCACATGCAGTGTTCTAGAAAAAAAACTGCCTTTATTTCGGTGTAGTCACGCAAGTATTTGTCTTCAGTCTTCAGCTCTATTCTGGCTAGTTTTCCCTGAGGAGGTTAGCTAAAGTCGTACTTTGTTTTCTACGACCTTACTAAAAAATTACCTACTGTTTTTCAGTTATGTTTCTGCCTCACCTCTCTCTTTTTTACTTTAGGTTCATCCAAATCTATTTTTAATATAATATAATATAATATAATGAACTCAGAAACCAAGTTTCCTTTGTTCTTTTGACACATAACAGGTTAATTCACTAAAAAAAAAAACTCTAAGTTTCAGAACTCAGAACTTTCTCGTTATTTCAAAAACAGCTTTTATTGAAACCAAGCTGCTAAAACAACTTGTTTTGGAATTTGTCACATTATGACATCATGGTGATCTCATGGTTCTTCTGCAGAAGAAGATTAATGCCTACTTCTACATCAAAGCCTCTTTAGTCTTGCCCACTGATTTTTATGGAAGCAATTTTTCAAGTTTAAGTCCACCGAAGTTAATCTACTCTCCTGTCTGATTTGTTTGTTGGACAAAATGGCAGATTTGGCATTATGATTGGTCACATCACCTGTCAATCATGTTGTTTGTGAAAGGGTCAATTTTATATCACGCACTCTAACATTAGAACTCACAACTGTGAGTTATAAAGTCAGAATTAAGAATTTGCAAGTCTGACTTTTTTCTCTGAATTATGAGATGTAAACTAGCAATTGCGAGATATAAACTTGCTACTCTGAGGAAAAAAGTCACAATTGCAAAATGATGAGACTGGAAATAATTTTATAACTCTTTATAAACTTTATAACTTTATAAAGTTTAATGAGTGTGTAGATGACACGAAGCTACGTTATCTACATTGCAAACAGTTGGGTGCTATTTGAATGGGTTCCTATGGAGACCGGAACAGAAGAGCATCCAGTGGGAAGTTAGAATTCGTAATGGTGGCGCTCATCGGGTTACTCAAGAAAAAGGTTTATACCACGCAATTCTAAGATAAAAGTAAGATTTTATAACTGTCAATTGTGAGTTTATAACTTGCAATTCTGACTTTATAACTCATGATTGTAAGTCTATATCACAGTTCTGAGAAAAAAAAAGTCAGAATTCTGAGGTAAAAAGTCGCAATTATCTTTTTTTTTTTTTTTTAAATTCGGAAAACAGCTTTCCATTGTTTTGCGCATGAAGTAGGGGGAGAGGAAATACTAGAGAGATGCAAAAACTTGATTACTTTATCAACAAAACCATAAGGATGTCATGATCTGGGCTGTGGGACTTCCCTCAGCCACCTGATGTCGCTGTTTTCCCTTCCCTGCACTGCACTTCCCTGATTGTACACCTGTCTTGTCATTAGCACTCATCTAAGCTCTCACCTGTTCACAATTACCTGGTCTATAAGAACTCTCATTTCCCACTACTCATTCTGGCTGCATTGTCTTCGTGTGTGTTTCTGTTCTGTTTATTTTTGATCTTAGATTCCAGTTGTGTTGTGCCGTGTTGGCCTTTTGGTTTATGTTTATTTGTGTTTTGTCTATTAAAATCCCTTCCCTGCATTTGGACCCAGACCTCCTTTTGCCCGTGACAGAATGCAGCCAGCACCGATGGGCCCAGCGGGGAGGAATTTTTTTTTTAGGGAGGCGGCGACCACCCGCTCTGTTCCCGAAACGGCGGGGATGTCCTTCGAGGCGGCGTCGGCCGCTCGTTTCGAGTTCATCTATGCCTGTCTGGCGAGGATGGACACCTGTAGGGCAGAGGCTGCGCAGATGCGGCCCTGCTTTCTGGCGGGGGCGGAGACGCTCTTCCGCGGGCAGGCGGCGGCGACCGCTATCTCCGTTCCTGACGCGGCGGCGACCGCTCTCTCTGTTCCTGACGCGGCGGCGACCGCTCTCTCTGTTCCTGACGCGGCGGCGACCGCTATCTCCTGTCCGGACGCGGCGGCGACCGCTCTATCTCCTGTCCCGGAGGCGACCGTATCTCCTGTCCGGATGGCGCGGCGACGCTCTTGTTCTGGAAGCGGCGGTGACCGCTCTCTCTGTTCCTGACGCGGCGGCGACCGCTCACTCCTGTTCCTGGCGACATCACTCCTATTTCCTGGCCGAAGGAGATTTGCTTATCTCCTGTCGGTTGGTGGCGGCCAGCTCTCTGTTCCTGGCCGGTGACGCTCTCTCTGATCCTGACCGGCCGTATCTCTGTCCAGACTGGCGAAGCGTGACCGCTCTCTCTGTTCCTGAAGCTGGCGGTGACCGCTCTATTCGGGCGGCGGCGGCTGACCAGCTCTCTGTTCCTGGCGGTGGCGACCATCACTCTATTCCCTGGCGGCGTGGCTATCTCCCTGTCGGGCCGGCGGCGACCGCGTCCTCTCCCTGTCGGTTAGCTGACTGGCGGCGCTCTCTGCTCGGACCGGCGGCGACCTATCGCCCTGTCGGTTGGCGAGCGACAACTATCTCCTGTCGGACATGACGGCGACAGCTCTAACTCGGTTGGCGGTGACCCGCTCTCTCCTGTTCCTGGCGGTGGCCGTACTCTCTGTTCAGCGGCGGCGACCGCTCACTCTGTTCCTGACGCGGCGGAGACCGCTATCTCCTGTCCGGACGCGGCGGCGACCGCTCTCTCTGTTCCTGACGCGGCGGTGACCGCTCTCTCTGTTCCTGACACGGCGGCGGCCGCTATCTCCTGTCCGGACGCGGCGGCGACCGCGATCTCCTGTCCGGACGCGGCGGCGACCGTGCTCTCTGCTCCGGACACGGCGGCGACCGCTATCTCTGTTCCGGACGCGGCGGTGACCGCGCTGGTTGTTCCGGAAGCGGCGGTGACCGCGCTCTCTGTTCCTGACGCGGCGGTGACCGCGGACGTTCCACTGGTGGCGAGGCCAGCTCACGTTCCCCTGGCGGCAGTGTCCACTGACGTTCCTCCGCTGCACGGGCCTGGCCCGCCATCCCTCCCCCTGATGCACCTTCCACCGTTCCTCCTCCCTCCAGACTTTTTTTTGGGGAACGTCTGGAAGCCGTTCCCTTGAGAGGGGGTACTGTCATGATCTGGGCTGTGGGACTTCCCTCAGCCACCTGATGTCGCTGTTTTCCCTTCCCTGCACTGCACTTCCCTGATTGTACACCTGTCTTGTCATTAGCACTCATCTAAGCTCTCACCTGTTCACAATTACCTGGTCTATAAGAACTCTCATTTCCCACTACTCATTCTGGCTGCATTGTCTTCGTGTGTGTTTCTGTTCTGTTTATTTTTGATCTTAGATTCCAGTTGTGTTGTGCCGTGTTGGCCTTTTGGTTTATGTTTATTTGTGTTTTGTCTATTAAAATCCCTTCCCTGCATTTGGACCCTGACCTCCTTTTTCCCGTGACAAAGGATGCCTCAAATGTTTTCAAGACGCTAAAACTGTAAGTTGTAAAAAAAGGTTTTTTTTTTGAATTTTGAAGTATCAGTTGTATAAAAAGTAACCATCATCTGGTTTTTGACCACTGAAAATGGATCCGTTTCTTGAGTTACACACAAAATTTTGGGGGAAAAAAATTTAAAGTACTTTTTCCCCATTTTTGAAGGGTAACCACTGACATATAATGCAACAATGATTGCTAAACTCAACAGATCTTACTAATAATCCACCAATCTCTGTCTGAAAAAACAAAACATCTTTCTGAAGTCATTTTTAGGCCACTGTAATTTGGCTCCAAATCTAAGTTCAAGTGAATATTTTAGTAAATATACATCTGTGACATTTAATATGTTGGCTTTCATTGATAAACATGTTTATCTTTCTGCAGAAAAAAACATTGACAAAATCAAAAATTTGACCCAGATAACTTTGAACAAACAGTCTATAAATGTTACTGGTGGAATGTTTATTCAAAACTTTAAGAGAACCTTGCCAGAACATTTTTTTTTTGAAAATACTCCGTTAGCTGGGATTGACCTCCAGACAACAAACACTCCCACTTTAGCAATAATTACAGAGATTGCAGTACGTTGCCAATCAGTACATGATGTGAAATACGCCCTGCATTAATGAATCTAACCTAGGCACTCTTTAGAAAATGTACAATACCCTGATCTGTAATCAAATTCCAGTTACACATTCAGGTGTCTTTGTGTTTTCCTGTTCGGTAGCATTTGATAGCTTCGTTTCCATATGCGCAGATAACGTACAGTCTTTCAGCCGTCTCTCTCCTGAGGTGAAATGATGTTGCTGTGGCACTTTAATTAAGACATGAAGACATCCCTTGGAGACATGTGATTAAGTGACAAACTATAATCACTTCCTGATTACCCTCATCTTTCCTCCTCGTGTTCTTTTTTTGTGTTATTTTGCAGTTTTTGTCACAGCTCATTAGAAACGCCACAAAATTAGCATGCTGCCACACAATGGCCACCATTGTTAATAATCACAAATTAATGTGCTGTCGCGTGTAAGTCACTGTCATTTGTTTCCACCCTTCTGGTAATGAGTATGCGTTTTCACATTCCGTTTGCTGGTGACTTTCCCTGCAGGGATGTTCAGCTGCATCATCAGGGGGTAAAATACACAGCGCTGATAACTTATCTGATCCAGTCATAACAGGACACGTGTTGGCGTCAACCTGTAACGGGAAGTCAGATTTCAAAAATGGTTTGCTGACTGTAAAAAACTAAGTTCCTGGTAGGAGTTTTAAGGTATTTACCCTTTTCGGACAGTCCTTTCGAGATGGACATTAAGCCAAACCTGACTACCTTTTGCATCATCCCTCTTACTGGTTTTAATCTTCCAGAGCCAGACTGAAGCTGTTAGCATAAAGTCTTGGACAACATGTAGCTTTTCTGGTCAAATGTAGACAGAAAGGGGTAGTCTGAAATTAATGATACTGTGATAATAGACCAGTGTGTAAAAAGCGGTCTTCAGACGATTTAGTACCAACCAAGGCGTCAAGGATTAGTTTGCTAATTATAAGCTCCTGACTAGTGACTGGTCTTTGTAAGAATGTCCACAAAACTGGAAGACTTTCTGTATGTATATAAGCAGTAGACCATTTTAGAAGGGAAAAGTTTAGAGATAAAAAAGAACAATTAAGAATAATAAAAAGTAGTCTGATTACGAGTATTTTAAAATGTAATATAATCTAATTACAAGTCCTTAATTTTTGGAATCTGATTATGTAATCAACATTACATGTAATCAGTTACTACCCACACTGTAAAAAAAACAACTTAAAAAAAAAAAAAGTTGTTTCAGGTTAAAAAAGTAAGTGTTTGTGCTGCTTCACCATTTTAAGTTTAGTCAAAATGAAATGTTAAGTTGTACTTTTTTAAAAAAAAAAAAAGGGGGTCACCGGATGCCCATTTTCCACAAGTTGATATGATTCTTTAGGGTCTTAATGAAAAGTCTATAATATACTTTGGTTAAAAATTTTCAATGGTTGTGTAAAACAACACCCTTTTTACCTTGTCGCCCCGCCCCTCTTTTCTGTCTGTGGAGTGACGAGCCTGTTTATTTTAGACACATTTAGCGCGTTTAGCCGCGAAACTTGCACTTATTAGGAAAGGTGATTGCAGAGATTCATAAAAAAAACACTTTTGCTGTAGGTGAAGCTGGATCATGAATGATTTGTGCGAACATAGACGCATTTATGTAGATCGGGAGGTGCATTCCCTTCACAAACAAATGTAATCCACTGCATCTTCAGCAGCTCAGATGTCGGGAGTAAATGACGACCACTACGTTCATTATTACATCCAGCAACACAACACCTCAATCGCTCAATCTGAGATATTTTTGTCTAACTTACATCCCTGCTCCAGCATCGAAATAATGGAGGTCGGACTGTGACAGCTGATCTGAGGTAAGACGCTCATGTCAATCAACTATCGTGGGAACGGCCTCTGTTGGTGTGACGCTCGATTTGATAAAGGGAATATTATTTTTTACAGATTAATTAAAAACCACTGCATGACTTTTTATAATTATAGGGTAGATGTGTACATACACTGCCAACACATATTAATGTTCAAACATGTAGAAGTGAACTTTGCATCCGATGACCTCTTTAAAGGAGAAGTCCTCTTCCAAAAGATTCACATATAATGTACTCACCCCCTTGTCATCCAAGAGGTTCATGTCTTTCTTACTTCAGTCATAAAAAAAAATAGGTTTTCTGAGGAAAACATTTCTGCATTTTTTTTCATATGATATAAATACGAACTGATACGGTGCCCTGATTTTGAACTTCCAAAATGCAGTTTAAATGCGGCTTCAAACGATCCCAAATGCGGTTGTAAACAATCCCAGTCGAGGAAGAAGGGTCTTATTTAGTGAAACAGTTATTTTCATTTAAAAAATAAATCAATTTAAATACTTTTAATCTCAAATGCTCATCTTGCCTTTCTCTCCATGAACTCCAATCGTATTTTCTCCCTCAACAACTTCAAAAATCATTTCAAAATCATCCTACATCGCTGCAGAAGTTCCATCCCAGTCTTTGCAACATGAACGTGCAAAGAAGATCAAACACCCCCTTTGAGCCGTACGGTCCCACATATGGGATTCTAATTTCTGTGCCCCTGGGAGTACAGTCCCACATATGGGATTTAGAACGTTAGGTGACGTCACGCAACTGCCAAATTCAAACTGTGTTTTCGCGCGTTGGCTGGTGCTGAGCCAGAGAGAGACGCTTGCTGCGCTTGTCATATACTCACAATTGTGCAGTGTTTTCAACGACTTAGCGTTTATTTTAGGTTCCAGGCATTTAAATACACTTAAGTACTAGTAAAACAATACATTTAGAGTTTTTAAAATACACACGGATGTCTATGGAACCAGCAATAACAATCCATTCAAGTATAATTTGCCGACGTGTTTGATTCATATCAGATACACGTAGTGTAAGTAACAATATAATTCACTCCATTCCTTTCCCAGTTCACCAGCTACTTACCTGCATGTGTTTTGGGAGTAACTGGTGAATTTACGTGCTGTAAATCCGGCTGACAGGACTCTCTGAACGGCAGCGCGAACAAACATGGCGGCGCCCATATCACGTTATAGATCACGATCCAAATCATTTATAAAGGTTTCAAAATAGCAAAATACACTCACTCACGCGTATTTGTGAATCGGAATATCAGATAGTTGAAGACGTGGTAAGCAAGTGTGTGAATATTTTGAATGAAAAAAAGGAAAACGAAATAAAAGCGATACGTCTGTCATACAGCGCTATAGTCCCTGCGGTGTCAATCATGACGCGTCGCCATGGAAACAATAAAGGGAACGTTCTAAAATAACGGTCGCCTAAAAAAAATTCACTCTGGGGGGTCAGACAGAATATTTTAAACTCACCAGTGAAAGGGTTAACAAAAAAAGTAAAATAGCGATATAGGACGATTTCGAAGTTGAGGGAGAACATTAGATGCAAGTTTTTGAGGAAAACATTTCAGGATTTCCCTCCATATAGTGGACTTCTATGGTGCCCTGATTTTGATGAGCATTTGAGGTTAAAAAGTATAGAAATTGTCCGTTTTTTTTTTAGAAAATAACCAGTCGATTCGCTAGATAAGACCCTTGTTCCTTGGCTGATGGTTTAGAGCACTTTTTGAAAATGCATTTAAACTGCATTTTGGAAGTTATAAGTACATTTTTGTTCTGGAAGTGAACTTCTTATTTAAGAACCACTTGTTAAAACATTATGATCAGAATTTAATCATTTAAATTTAATGGTAAGTAAATTAATCCATCCTTACGTTTAGTGTAATTACAATTTCCTCAGATATACAAAACTCATAATGAGTTTTCTGAAGAACATTTCTTTGATAAACATTCTGACACAAGTGTTGAATATCTTGTAATGATTCAATCACATTCTTTTATTTATAACTTTTCAGCAGTTATAAAGTGTGCATTTATAAAGTATGCACTTAATCTTTTTTTTCTGTGGATTGAAGTGGCCTTGACTTTGTTGGTTCATCTATGAAACATTCAACAAAACAAACCACACAAACACTTAAAATCTATTAATGAGTTCTTATTCAAAAGTCTTGATTCCTTGTAACTTTGTTTTCTGAAGAACTGATGAAAACTTGATGGAAGTTGCATGACTGTTAGATTGGAGCTTGCAATGATGCCATTTTTGAGTGTGATATATCAGAAGAATAGTGAACAGCCCTCAGGCATTCTATCTGCAACTCTATTGTTTATATAATCTTGTTCATAAAAAAACAAAGCTTAAAAATAAACTATTCACAGATGTAGCACGATTGTTCTGTGAGGACCTGGGTTTGAGGGTTTGAGTCTAACCTGGGTTCGGGGTCTTTAAGAGTGGTTTTTAAAATTTGTGATTTTTATGTTCGAAGAAACATGAAATTTGCTCTTGGTCGAACTGAAATCACATCACCTCTTACCTTAAATCATAATTTCGGTAGTACGGTATTTATCTTCATTAATACACATAAACTGGTCACATTCACCATTGAACCTTTCCCTCGGTTTAATGATTTAATGACAAAAGCATTAGAACAGCTGAAATTTCCCCAGCGATTTCTCCAAACTTTTTCAATAACCCTATTCTGCAGGTCCAGAAGGTTTAGCTCGAGCTTGTCTGTCTTCATTGATCTGGCTGTGGACTGCACAATAGACGCTTTGAGAGCGATGCTTGAGTACAACACCCACTAATACTGCATACAAACATCAACACTCCAACCCACTCGGCTCTCCGCACGCCACCTTCATCCTCTCCGGCCCTCGGGGCAAAATCAATGGCTTTAGCTGGCTGTGCTGAAGGAGGAAAGAGAGATAAACACAGGAGTTAAACTGCTATTCAACAACAACATCCCAATGGGCTCTTTTTCTGTGTGAAGCTGTGTATACCTAAGATTATGACAGGAGTATAGCGGAGTTGAAGAGCTTGCCTGTGGATACAGAAGCGGTGTAGGTGTGTGAATCTGTTGATTTGCCAGTAGATGGCGACAGGTGACTCTTTGAGAGTGAGTCACCGAGTCATTTGTTCAAACGAACTGTTCAACAACGGATTAATTCAAAAACAAAACAAGTGATCATTCATTAACTGAATCAAATCATTCAAAAACACAGATTCATTAAGAAAGCTCTTTTAAATATTTCACTCATCTTTCTTATTCGAAAAAAGATTCATTTGCTCTGTCTTTATAGGTGATCACTGAGGCATTAACTGAATCAGTTTGTTCAAAAATACAAATACAAGAGTGAAAAGGGAAGATTTTTTGAGTAATTCACTCAAATGATTTGTTCAAAAATATGATTCATTTATAAACTAAACAAAGGACTGTCTTTATAGGTGATAGAGTCATTAACTGAAGCAATTAATTAAAAATGCAGATTCATTCAGAAATAAAACAAGAGATGGCCTTGTGAGTAATTCACTCAACCGATTTATTAAAAAACATGATTCATTCAGAAACTAAACAAAGGATTGTTTTAATGGATCAAACTTTAATTACTAATTTAATTAAAATGATTTTAACAGAATCATTTGTTCAAAAACACTGATTCATTCAGGAAAGGAACAAGAGTCTTTAGAGTGATTCACTAACTCACTTCGTTTAAAAACATGATTCATTCACAAATGAAACAAAGGACTTTCTTAGCGGATCATTTATTGACTGAACTGATCCATTGAGGAACTAAACAAAGGAAGGTCTTTTGCGTGATTCACTCAACCTTTTCATTCAAAACCATGATTCATTCACAAATGAAACAAAGTTCTGTCTTTATAGGTGATTACTGAGTCATTACCTGAATCAGTTTGTTCAAAAACATATTCAAGAATGAAAAAGGAAGATTTTTTGAGTGTTTCACTCAAATGATTAAAAAATACAGATTCATTCATAAATAAAACAAGGGACGGTCATTACTTCACTCAATTCATTCAAAAACATAATTCATTCAGAAACTAAAAAAAAGCAAAGGACTGTCTTTATAGGTGATCACTGAGTCATTAATTGAATCAGTTTTTTTTTTTCAAAAACATTTAAGAACTGAAAAGGATGTTTTTTATTTGTTTTGTTTTTTTGTTTTTTTTTTTTTGTTGAGTGATTTACTCAACCGATTTGTTTAAAAACATGATTCATTCAGAAACGAAAGAATGACTTTCCTTATAGGTGATCACTGAGTTTTAAACTGAATCAGTTTGTTCAAAAACATATTCAAGAATGGAAAAGAAAGGATTTTTGACTGATTCACTCAACTAATTTGTTCAAAAACATGATTCATTCTGAAACGTAACAAAGGACTTTCTTTATAGGTGATTAGTGAGTCATTCACTGAATCAGTTTGTTCAAAATCACATTCAAGAATGAAAAAGGAAGGTTTTTTTTAAGTGATTCACTCAACCGATTTGTTCAAAACATGATTCATTCAGAAACTAAAAAAAAGGACTGTCTTTATAGGTGATCACTGAGTTATTAACAGAATCAGTTTGTTCAAAATCACATTCAAGAATAAAAAAGGAAGGTTTTTTGACTGATTCACTCAACTGATTAGTTCAAAAACATGATTCATTCAGAAACTAAACAAAAGAACTTTCTTTATAGGTGATTAGTGTGTCATTAACTGAATCAATTTGTTCAAAAACATTCAAGAATGGAAAAGGAAGGTTTTTTGACTGATTCACTTAACCGATTTGTTCAAAAACATGATTCAATCAGAAACAAAACAAAGGACTGCATGTCTTTATTAGTGATTGAGTCATTAACTGAAGCGATTCATTAAACATGCTGATTCATTGAGAAACAAAAAGGACTGTTTTAATAGATGATCACTGAATTATTAATTAAATTAATTTGTTCAAAAACACAGATTCATTCAAGAAAGAAATAAGGAACTCTCTTGTAAACGATTCACTTAATCGATTCATTTTAAAACATGATTCATTCAGAAACAAAACAAAGGACTGTCTTTATAGGCGATCACTTAGTTATTCACTGAATCAGTTTGTTCAAAAATATATTCAAGAATGGAAAAGGAAGGTTTTTTGACTGATTCACTTAACCGATTTGTTCAAAAACATGATTCATTCAGAAACAAAACAAAGGACTGTCTTCATTAGTGATTGAGTCATTAACTGAAGCGATTCATTAAAACTGCTGATTCATTGAGAAACAAAACAAAGGACTGTTTTAATAGATGATCACTGAATTATTAATTAAATTGATTTGTTCAAAAACACCTGTTCATTCAAGAAAGAAATAAGGAACTGTCTAGAATGATTCACTTAATCGATTCATTTAAAAACATGATTCATTGAGAAACAAAACAAAGGACTGTCTTTATAGGTGATCACTGAGTCATTAACTGAAGCGATTCATTAAAAAGTACAGATTCATTTAGGAATAAAACAAGGGATGGTCTTTTGAGTAATTCACTCAACCGATTCATTCAAATCTTGTGAATGCACATACTTACACAAATGTATCAAATCATTTCAGAAGGCCTGTATTAACCTCTGGAGCCATGTGGAGTTGTTTGTGATGACTTTTTGTACTTCATTGTACTTCAAAATCTCAGCACCCATTCACTGCTGTTCTAAAGCTTGAAAGAGCCAGGACATTTTTTTTAATATAATTTGTCTGAAAGAAGAAAATCATATATATCTAGGATGGCTTGAGGGTGATGAAATCATGGGGGGATTACACTTGCCCATTTTAGATTACCTTTTACATAAAAATCAGCTCATCCAGTCAATTCCCAAAGGAAAAAGTTCTGGCATAAATTTTTCACTGTGAAATACATCACATTACAAAATTAAACAGGATCAGCATTTTTAAGCATGTTTTTTTTTTTTACTTCCTAAACATGATTTTAATCACATTTAATATGTATATCCTCTTTAAAAAGTGCTAGCACCATATGCACAAGATTCACTGGTCAATTTCAGTGTCTCTTTTGATCTGTATTTCATTCCCATACCCAAAGCTTTCATGTAAGTCTCTCATGCCGCTAAAGCAAACATGAAGTGAGCAATTGATGAGTGATGTTTTATTGAGAGTGTTTGGCTCTGTGATATCCTGGCCTCTGTTCTATTTCCTGTTGAGTTTCTTTTTGACCTCGTTTTCTCTCCCTCTGATACCTCACATCCATCTGTCTGTTTCTGTCAGAATCTTCTCAACATGAAACAAGCAGAGCTGGCACAAAGACACAGCGCTGCTGAGAATCTCCCTCCATTTCTGCATCTCAGCCTCCCTCTTTTCTCGGCCCCTCTTTATGGCAGAATTGTCTGGCGTGCGAGAGAATGAGTTGAAGTGGCATTTTCAGTGTAAACAGCGGCGGTTTAATTTGGTCATTCTTGTGGAAGCACATTGATTGATTAAAATTGTCACTATAATTAAGCTGGAAAAGTTGAAAATGACACCATAGTCTAGCTTTCTGAAGTAGTTTCCCAAGGCACTGTTTTGAAGAGAGTCAACAGCTCTATTCCAAAACCTGGTGAGCTGCCAGCAGAATTTAAGGCATGTTCCCAGCGCAAAGCCTCTTCAGTAGGGTAGGCAGTGACTACCTGCTGCCTTTTGAGATGCCTTTTTGTGGTTGGGGCCTTCACATATAGAGTGAGTTTACTGCTGGAGGCTGTATTTTTACTCATAATACTGCTGGATGCCCTTATATTATTGGTGGGTTGCATGGGTATGATCACAAATGAAGATCAAAACATTGCTCTTGTCTAAAAAATGTAATTATTAAATTAAATTAAATTAAATTAAATTAAATAATTAAATTAAATTAAATTAAAAGGTTAAATTATTAAATTTAATTAAAAATTAAATTTCAGTGTAAGTACAGGGTTTGTTTGGTTGTTTTTGCATTTTTTATTTTATTTCAGTTAATGTTTTTTTTATTTGTTTTAAGTTTTATTTATTTATTTATTTATTTACATAATCCATTACTTTTTATTTCAGTTTAAGTTCCTTTTTTTTGTTTTTTTTTTTTTGTTTTGCATTTATTTTATTTCAGTTAATGTTTATTTTATTTTACATTTATGAAATGCTTTTTTTGTTCTATTTATTTAGTTGTGGGTTTTTTTTTCTTTTAACACCTCTATGTAGTTTTTTTTCATTTTTTTATTTTAGTAAATGTTCATTTTTTCACATTCACATTTATTTGTTTTTGTTTTGTTTTGTTTTATTCATTTTGTTATGCTTTTGCTATTTATTTATTTATTTATTTATTCATTCATTCATTCATTCATTTATTCATAATTCTATTTATTTATTTATTATCTAAATAGTGTATTTGTATGGGCTTTTAGTAAAATATTACACAAATATGATTTTTTTTTTTTGTCAGCTTAAGTACAGGTTTTTTGTTTGCTTGTTTGTTTGTTGCATTTTATTTTATTTCAGTTAATGTTTATTTATTTCATGTTTATGAAACTTTTTTCTTTTTTTAGTTTTATTAATTTTGTTGTGCTTTTGCTATTTTTTTTTATTATTATTTAATTATTTTTTTCTTTTAATACCTCTATATAGTCCACTAATTGTTATTTAAGTTTAAGAACAGGGTTTTTTGTTTGTTTTTGGTTTACATTTTATTTTATTTCAGTTAATGTTTATTTTATTTCACATTCATTTGTTATGCTTTTGCCATTATTTATTTAGTTAGTTAGTTAGTTAGTTAGTTAGTTAGTTAGTTTAAGCACAGGGGTTTTGTTGTTGTCGTTTGTTTGTTTGATTTTATTTTATTTCAGTTATTTCAGTTAATTCTTATTTTATTAAGTTTTATGCATTTTGTTGTGCTTTTGCCATTTATTTATTTATTTATTTATTTATATGTTTGTTTGTTTGTTTTAATACCTCTGTATAGTCTATAGTTTTCACTTTAAGTACAGGACTTTTGTTTGTTTGTTTTGCATTTTATTTTAGTTCACGTTTATGTTTGTTTTTTTGTTTTTTTTGCCACTTTTTGCCACTACTTTTATTCATTTTGTTGTGCTTTTACCATTTTTTTTAGTTGTATTTATTGTTTATTTTGTTTAACATTTATGGAATAGTTGTTGTTGTTGTTGTTTGTTTTTTAAATGTTACCTTAACTAACAACCCTGAAAAAGTCTAGGTTAGTTTGCTGGTCTTAACTGATTTCCTAGACTAGCCTGTTTGCTGTTTCAGAGGCGTTTTGAACCCTTGCGGACCAGTTAGACCACCCAAAACCAATTAAGACCAGCACACCAGCTTAGCCTTGTCTGCATGCGTATTTAGTCAGTTATAAACACTATACAATAACATCCCTTTAGTTAAGATTTGTTAATGCATTAACTAACATTAACAAGGAGTAACTGGATTGTTACAGCATTTCTTAATCTTTGTTAACATTATTTAATAAAAAAAAATACAATATTCATGCTAGCTCAGGTCCTTTAAATAATATTATTAGACAAATATTGATTTTAATAATGCATTAGTAAATGTTGCATTTAACATAAGATTAAGAAATACTTAATCTTATGTTATAATTTATAAGATTAATAAATACTTTAGAACTACTTTTAATGGTTAGTTCATGTTAACTTACATAGTTAACTAATGTGAATAAATTAAACATTATTGTAAAGCATTACCATTTATTTATTTATTTATTTATCTATCTAGTTTGACAAGAAGTTTTTGCCTCTAAAAATATTGTTTTTCATGCCGGTTGGAGCATCATGCTGTTTGCTTAGCAACATGCTAACATAAAGCTCCACTGGAGTGAAAGTCTCCTGTGGGCTCTGCATGATGAGCGCTATTTGTGTGGCTCACTGACTTGCCGCCTGTGTAGACAGATCCAAATCAGTCACTTATGAGGTTCCTTGACACATAAAGCTCTCTCAGAAGCCATCTGACAGTAGGAAGTAGACAGCAAGGCATCTCACCGGGATTTGAATCAGAGCTGCTGCATCTATAGCTGTCTGACATAAAACATGAACAGAAACAAAAAAACAACAGGCAACCAAAGGTTCTGATTTACCCTTCTCATTGTTGATCATATAATAAACCTAAAAATATTATACAAAAGTCATGTATGTTTATTTAAAGTGACAAATGAAGTCTAGTACACATGACACTGTATGTTTAGAACAAAACTCTTACTACTTACCTGCACTCTGTCACCCAATGTGTCTGATGTGAAGTGCCCTGTTACATTATTTATTACTGCATGGTGCACACATTAAACAACTCGTACTGGGCAAATCAGTCAGAGTGTTTCGAACTTAAATCTGGCAAATAGTGTAACATTTCAAACAGCAGGGTACAAGGGGCTAAAGGCGCCTTTGATATTATTTTCCTCTAAACCACTAGATGGCAGAAAAACGTGGTGTTGCACTTTCCAAAAACATCCGCTTCACGTGCAAAATTGTCTGAACCTTGACGCGATCGCGGGCAGCAGCACAAATTATGTGTTTACTTGATCTAATATTTGATGTTTTAAAAAATGATGTAGATTTAACTAGCAAATGAGAATCGCTAAAATTATTTAATATATCTTCAGATAAAGGTCTTCTTAATGATTTTTTTTTTGTTTAAGATCATTAAAACAGCATTTTTTAACAGTGCTTGAAGTGGAAACTCACCCCCGTAATTATTTATTAATTTGCAAATTCGTAATGAATGTATATTGCCACAATCAATCAATCAATTAATCATTAAATAACTTTTACCATACAAATAAGCTCAAGTCCTGACTATACCTGACTGTTACTTTAAATTTCATAATTCACAATGTTTGTATAGTGCCACAATCAATCAGTAAATAAATAAACGTTATTAATACAAAAAAGCACAAGTCCTGACTGCACCTCACTGTACTACTATATTCAGAATCACTGACCATTGCATAAAACACCTTTAGCCAGCATTCATTATAAAACACTCATGCGTTTTAAGCCAAATACAAGCTGAAAAGAATAATTTACCGGCATCTGGACGCAAGGCACTATTCTCTGGATCATTAGCGCTGTTTTTAACTTACTGTTTGAATGCTCTCACCTTTAACCGTTTACCGTTTTAAAATTATATGATCACAAAAATCTGCTTAATATACTGATTCGAGGGACCGGTCTCATAAAACTGCGCATCAATAGCTGGATTTTCTGTTTCTGTTTGGCGTGCTATTCATACGCTGAAATTGACTTTGGCGTGCATGATATGCATGTGCTTGACGTGCATATAATACAGTTTTCGCGTGCCTATAATAAGAATCAACCCAACGCCTAATCCTAATATACGACTCCGCTTGCATTCATTCACTTGATTGGTCGATATGACAGCCAACCCCTCCTGGTAGTGTGATTTATATAGTGTAATTTCTAATGACGCTTTTTTGTTGTTGTTGTTGTTGTTGTTGTTGTTTTTGACTCTGAGTACCGGCAACGTGTTAGAAGTGCCGGTACGCACGAAAAAATTAAAGTAGGAGGCCAAAATACAGAAGTGCTAATGTTGTGCCCATTTTCGACCGGCCAAATTATTACCCCCTCTCGTTGAAATCGCTACCTGATTGCCTAATCCTAACCCCGCCCCTAATCATAACCCCTCCCCCACACCTAACCCTAAACCTACCAATACTAGGGGGTAGTAATCTGGAGGGGGTCAGAATTGGGCACAACCGGCCCACTTCAAGCACTGGTTTTTAAATAACAAGAGAATATGTAAAAGTATGGCATTTGGGGCAAAAAGGCACAATAATTGACATGATAATTAACAGAAGGCTGACTTTTCCATTTGTTGACATGACATTGTTAGATTCAGATGGTAAACAGTGTTGGGGAAAGTTACTTTTAAAAGCAAGTGAATTCATGTCTGTACAGTAGACCGCAGAAGAAAAAATATCAACTCTTCAGCAATATAAAAAAAGGAAAACAAACGTTAGATTATCTTGAGTAATTTTTGCTTATTAGTATGGTTGAATTGGATCATTAAAGGTCGGCAGCAAAGACATTAGTTAATAAAATGGGATTAAATGCATAAACGATATTTGTATTATTTAACATATTTAATTGCAGGTTTGTATCATATTCTAAGTGGAATTTCACTGTTTTTATTCATTTTGAGAAATACTGAAATACTGAATTTTTGTGAGTGAGATGAATTAATGTATGTTCACATTTATTCTATATATAATATTCATATATAATAAATTATAATTTGTTGTTACTGTAAAACTATGTTAAATTATTATGGGATCTCCTTCAGTGCTTTCAGAATCTTTACATTTTAAAATGTTTTTGTTTCTGTATTTTAAAATATATGTTTTATATTAACATATTTTAATGACAGTATATTAATTGAACAAAAAAATATTTTATTTATCAAAATAGGCAGAAAATAGTACAAACTTTGCTAAAGTGATTGTTTTAAACAAGTATTAACTTATACATTATTTTAAAAAAAAAATGTATCAATACTTGCCTTTTACCCCATGCTGCTGAGCCTTTTACCCCGTGTGTGGGGTAAAAGGCCCCCCTTGCCACCTCATACATTTTAGATAGCCTTATTTTCACACAAAATCTGTTGCTCCATAAATGTTCAATACAAACATATGTATTTTTCTGCAATCATACACTTTGGGCACAGTGAAAAGCAAATTTTTTCTTAGAGGGTGATTTTAGCCCGATTGTGAAAAAACGAGCCGTTCAGATTTCAGTCACCCCATGACGTGGTACATGGATGAGTAAAGCGTGCTAACTGTTCTGTCTTTGGCTGCACAGATAAGCACAGAGCGCTATTTAGAGTCCCAGCCTTAGAGGAGACAAGAGAGCAGTGGATTTATTGATTTATTTATATAAATCAATATGTATACTACGCTGCTGCCACTCAGATCTAATATAAACATGCCATTTCTTTCCAAACTTCATAGACATAGCCAACTGTTTTTGTAACTCATTTGTGTTTTTAACATGAACTTGTGTGTTTGGCAGTTTAAGTGCAATAAGACGTGAAAGAGAACTTAGTTTAGTACTCACATGCTGTGTGACAGCCACTTTCTGTGTGTGTGCTTTGGATGTGTGCGCTCAGAAAACCCAATATCAGAAGTTTTAACTGATATGGTTTAAAACACATGATTTCAGCATGATATACATGATAAACCAGACAGATGTTTTTTTGGCGGAGTATCTGAGGTACAAGCTGTAAAGGCACAGCCTTATTCTGGAAAAAGGGACAGGGAGCAGCATCTCATTTGCATTTAAAGAGACATGCATGAAAACAATGTGTTTCTGCTTCCACTCAATCTATGGGATATTTTTAGCTGACACATTCTGGAGACACCTGAACCTTATATTACGTCTTGTAAAAAGGGGCATTATAGGTCTCCTTTAATAAAGACATATAAAATGACATAAAACTATAAATAACACAACTAAAATTTAAATGAGAATATATATATATATATATATATTAAAAACTATAATAGTTCCTCTGTTATATTACAATTACACTGGTATTCTGTGCATACAGAAAATATGCATCTGTGCACTTTAAATGGTACATACTACATACTGCAACAATAGAAACGTATAGAGCACCTTGCCTGGGTCTTTTTCCGGCTCATAATAAAGTGAATCATTTACACTGTGCATGTGTTTGGGAGGGTGTATCCTAAATGTAACAGGAACAGATGTGAACTCCTTGCTGTAGGGTTCAACCAAAGACGCACGGCAATAAAAGCTAAACAAACATGGAAGAAAACAAACCCTTCAGGTCCTGATGATGTAAGCACGCACTAGCAGAGACAGGGACTCATTGTCTTTTTTAGAGGGTATAAAAAAAAATAAAATGTAATAAAATAAAATGCAGTTTGCATAATAATAATAATAATAATAATAATACATTTTATTTATAGGCAACCTTTTAGAACATTTAAGGACACCTTAAAGCATAGGCAGTAAATTCAATTAATTCAAAACAATACAAAACACAAACTACAAACAAACCATATAAATTAATAAATATAGAATCTTCATGTAATATAAATATAAAACAAAAAAATATA
Organism: Labeo catla; assembly: GCA_012976165.1. Taxonomy (NCBI): domain Eukaryota; kingdom Metazoa; phylum Chordata; class Actinopteri; order Cypriniformes; family Cyprinidae; genus Labeo; species Labeo catla. Next base: position 13,427 of record VONZ01001961.1, on the reverse strand, counting down.
TAATTAATTAAAATAAAAAGCTAGTAGAAATTAAAATACAGTAAAATAATATCTTTAATCATATATTTATCTAATGGTTTAATCTAATATATACATATATATATATATATATAGATAGATAGATAGATAGATAGATAGATAGATAGTATACACACACACACATTTTTTTATTTTTATTTTTTTAATTATAATATAGTATGTTTCTAGAAAATGTATATTTTTTAGGCATACCTAAAATTGTTTGACAGAATGTAAAAAAAACTTTTAAATTGGAAATTGGATAATAATTTATGTAATTTATTTAATAAAATAATGAAATTTATACAATAATAAAATGCTAGTATTCTGAAATTTAGAGAACAATAAAATGTTTTAATCATATATTTATATAAAGTTTTAATGATAAAAAAATGATGAATCAATAGATATATTTTATTAATAAAAATAATATTTAAAAATAATATTTTATATTCCACCTGACAGAATGTTTTAAATCTTACAGGGGGAAAAAATTTAAAATTGGACACTTTAACAGTCCTGTAATGAGAAAATTGAAATCATGCAAGGTCCTAGATAAATAATTAGGCTTAATTAAAAATTCCTTTTCCATATAACCAGGGGATATCTAATTAAACGTGAGACATTTCAGTGTTATCCAGATGTTTGAGTGTGGCGGACATCTTTCCACTTCTCCAAATCCGTGAATATGGCCCAGAGGGAACGAAAAAGACATCAAACGATGCATGCACGCAGAAGCGTTTTTCTAAAGCAATGATGTCCTAATACAGCAGCACTATGACCGCCTGCGTCAGAGAACACTATGAGCTCACCTGCAGAAAGCAGATAAAGAGAAACAGACCACTTGTGACATCAGGAAAAAAAAAGTCACACCATTAGCCCTGGAAATCCAAACCAATTTTTCCGGGAGCTTTGATCTGGGATTAAACACAGAAAAAAAGAAAAAAAAACACTTTTGGAGGAGATAGAGGTGGGGCGGATCCACCAAGAGCTCCACAATCAGCCTGAGCAAGAGTTAGAGGGCCTGAAGAGTCCATTAGGTTTTCTTATAAGCGTGCAGCAGCCTGAGATATCGGCTGATTTAAAATCGCAATACATAATGTAATAAGGACATTTCAGTGGTTTGTTATGAGGTGCAGAAATCTTGCAGAGGCAGGATTCCAGCAATACTCCAGCTCTCCGCTATAACGTCTCCACATCTCCATCTCCAGGGTGCCACTTGTAATGTTTGATGAATGGCTCTCTTCACAAGGATAAAATTCCGTTTGCTGTCTCAAATGCTTTTTCCTCACTTTTTATCAAAACCCCTGAGTGGAGTTTACATGATGGATGCCTTTGTCTTGTCAGTGGTCATTTGCAAAAGCACTGTGCTCAAAGCCTGCTATGCCAAAGCATCTTTCTGTCAGCGATGCCTCACACACTGCAGCATAAAAAAAACAAAGAATATAGGCGTTTTTTACCTTAAGGGGCTTTTCTGTGTGCTTGAAATTTTAAAAACGCTTTCATTAATGTAGCATGGGTACTGATCATAAGCTTGGAATCAATAAGATTTTGAAACAAGTCTCTTATGCTCACCAAGGCTGCATTTATTTGATAAAAAAAAGTAATATTGTTAAATATTATTATAATTTTACAATCATTATTTTCTATTGTAACATATTTTAAAATGAAATTCCGTTCGGGTTCTGATGAAACTGAAATAGCAGACGGGCTGAATGAGACGCAAATTCACTCTCTGACAGCAGGTGGCGCGACAACGATGCAAGGTTTCCTTGGTTACAGCTGTAAACAAAGCAGCGCTGAGGCTTATAAACGCTTAACTTTAATATGGATTATACGGAGGTAAAATGAAAAGAAAATACCATCTAAACTTTTCTGAAAGCAGTCGGTTCCCCTCAGACATACAATTCAGTATTTGAAATGTTTCTATTAATATTTAGTGCATCAACTGTGAGTTTCTCAGCCTGCTACAGTGTTTTCTCCTCTTTGAGTTTGTCTTCAGCGTCTCTGGCTTCTGTTAACAGTTGTTTACCGTTCGTTTATTTGCCCAGTTAAAGAATTTGTTGTGTGTTATTAATAGATCTAAAAAGTTTCTAACCATTAGTCAGAAGTGGATGCAGTTAGGAGAAGTCCACTTCCAAAACAAAAATTCACATGTAATGTACTCACCCCCTTGTCATCCAAGATGTTCATGTCTTTCTTTTTTCAGTCGTAAAGAAATTATGTTTTTTGAGGAAAACATTTCAGGATTTTTTTCCATATAGAGGGTTTGCACCGACGTCACGTTCTGGTCAGTTACCCAGATCCTCCAAGTATATAAAACTGCAGACCGGAGATCTCCAAAATAGGGCGGGAACTCCAAAAGTGGGCAGAACCTCCAAAATGGGGCGGGGTCTCGTCGCGCAAAGACTTTCCCCATTTGCTCTGGCTTCAGCCTATTGTTATTGACTTACATTTCAAAACTAAACTTCATAAAATAAATAGTTTGTAGTTGACCTCAAATAAAATAAACTATGTTATATAAATAAATATGCTCAGTGAGAGCAGAGCCCCAAAGCTGGTGGCCAGTGGTTAATGATATAAACGGGAATCACCCACAACGGGGACGTCCTGGTTCTTGAAATTCGCAGGGTAGGAAGGGGTAGTGACACTGGATGTAACTAAAAAGGTCTAATTTTGAGGTCTGGTTGGGGAGTTACAGAACGACCTGACGATCTCATATCGCATAGTTTTATTAACTGTTTATCTGTCACGCTATTCAGCGCCAATCCCGCCGTGCAGTCAATTTCACTGGTTAAGGTTAGGGTAAGGTGTAGGGTGCGCTCAAGTGGATTGGGGGGAAAACTGCGCATGCGTGTCATGTGCCTGTCTGTTAAAGAGAAGAAGCCACGCCCTATTTTGGAGTTCCCACCCCCATTTGGAGATCTCCAAGCTGCAGTTACATAACCCTCAGATGCGTGGCCATTGCGGCGATACTCGTATATAAACAGAAGCATTAATTGCACGGTTAGTGTACCACTGAAGACGTTGTACTAATGTATGCCATCTAAACTACGAAAATGCGTGGAAGCTGCTAAATCATATACAGAAGGACTTATTAAGCAGGAAAGGTCGTTTTATTTTGACAAACTAAAGTTAATACAGGGCTCAAGGCTAAGCAGCGACAGGTTTCCTTGGTTACTGCTGTACACAAAGCTCCGCTACGCTGCTTTATAATGCGTTATACAGATGCTAGATGAAAAGAAAAAGCAATGTAAACTTTTCTGAAAACAGACAGTTCCCCTCAGAGACACATTCATATAAGCTCCTACTCCCAATTCATTATTATGGGTTTCTTCCAATATTTTGTGCATCGTGAACAGTGATCTGCCTGCTACAGTATTTTCTCCTTTTTATGTCCGCCTTCAGCTGTTAACGGCCTTTTACAGACTAAATATAATAATAACGTAATATTTCCACACAAATGACATTTTGGACCACAAATGCAGTGCAGTGAATGTACAACTTGCACGGGCCACAGGGCAGTCCATATTGTCCAGCCCTGTAATAGGTGGTAAACATCCGTACGATCTGCCTCCGTTGTTGCGGACTGATGACCCGACAATTCTTCTTTCTATTTCTTATCCCGACATAGTGAATTACTTTCGTTTCTTCGTTTTTTCGCCAAACCTCCGTTTGGTTCAATGGCATTGTTTACACGCAGTGTCGCCGCAATGGTCGACTTCCGGACTGATGGCGTAACATGAAAACACTCTATAATGGACTGATATGGTGCCCCGATTTTGAACTTTCAAAATGCATTTTGAATGCGGCTTCAAACTATCCCAAATGCGGTTGTAAACAATCCCAGTCGAGAAACAAGGGACTTATTGACCGCGCTGTCTATGCTGCTTAGCAACTTGTATGTAGGTTTTTTAAAAAATTCATTTTGTGCGTAATTCAAACCAGTTTACCGTCATTACCCCAGACTTAAGGGTCACATGATCCCTCAGAAATAATGCTAATATGCTGATTTGCTGCTCATTTTTAGGGGTTCAAACGCATAGCATGTAATTGTTAGAATGGTCTTGGATCAGCTGTCTCCACATTTAAACTGATCATGCAGACCAAACCGTAAGTCGTAGAGACTTGATACTAGGAGGTACGGTAGCACTCATACCGCCAACAATGTGACTAAGGCTCACCCCAATCAGCCTGACGGGGGCACTACAGCGAACAAAAGTACAACATCACTCATAACTCCTAAACTGTCGCTCACAGACTTTAGTGACATATGTCGTTGGAATCCTTGGCTCACATCGGACAAAACACGGCAAAATTTTCGGGTATTTTGCATTTTTTGAAAACACTACTTTTGCTAACTAATCGTAGGTTTTCCGCTGATCGGAAACAAACCAGTGCAAAAAGAAAAAAAAAAACATTCTCTGGAAAGTGAATATCAATAATTATAAAAAAAAGTTGACCTTTCGACTCACCTTTGTAAAGAGACTCCAAAACGTTTGAAAGGGGCAGGGCCGCTTTTGGTAAAATGCCTATAATTCCTGAACGGAAATGAGATATCTTCACCAAACTGAGGTAAACTTATGTAAGAGCTCAATCTGAGGTCACAGGGAAAAAATCGTGGAGCAAATTTTTGTCCTTTAAACATAAAAAAATCAGTGTGCACGGTCTTGGTCCGAAATGCCACAACATTTGCATATCTCTAAAAACACTTTTGCAAACTAGTCCTAGGTTTTTCGCTCAATCTGGAAAAAAAACACTGTGGTACAATTCTCTGGACTCTCTAGGTTAATAAAAATCAAACAAAATGTTGAAATTAGCATTTTGGGAAGCTATAATGGGGTCATTTAGACCTGTTGAAATTTACCAAAAATCGTATAAAGCCTAAAGGAAAATCACTATTTGCAGCTATATTATTATTGTTATTATTATTGGTGTCAATTATTAACAACGTTTTTTTTTCTGCTCCATATTTTTGTTGAAACTATGATTTTTTTTTTTTTTTAGGATTCTTTGATGAAAAAATTTCAAAATAAAGTTCATTTATTTGAAATAGAAATGTTTGTAACATTATAAATGCCTTTACTTTTTTAATTCATCCTTGCTAAATAAATGTATTACTTAAGTAATTCATTCATTTATTCGCAGTGTAACAGTTTACACAAAAATATTAAGCAAATAAAACACAGTGAGTTAAACCTGTAAAATTTAAAATAAATAATCAAATACATTTGTATATACTGCTTTAAATGGCTACTGTGATCTCTGATCTTTAACCCAACCCTTTCTATTAGATAATAATTTTAAATCATATACTTTTCAACAAATTTCGAACAGTTCTTAACATGGTTTATCTCGACTGGCATGAGGTGTTTTTCTGTTGGCATCAACAAAATCCCCCTAAGGGACTAGTGTTCCCTGAAGAGGCTGGGTAAATTCGTGCTTAACAGACATTTTGTCATTTTAGTTCCCAGTGTTTTTCTCACACAACCTCAGTAAAAGTTTTGGTAAAATCCAAAAGCTTTCTGACCTTGCACAGACAGCAGCGCAACTGACACATTCAAGGCCCAGAAAGGTAGTAAGGACATCAATAAAATAGTCCATGTGACATCAGTGGTTCAACCATAATGTTATAAAACAACTAGAATCGTTTTGTGTGCAAAGAAAACAAAAATAACAGCTTCATTTAACAATTTCTTCTCTTCCGTGTCAGACTCGGGTTCATGAGAGTGCCACGACGCATGCATCCTGACACAGGAGCCGGCATTCTGACATAGAATTTTGTTTTGTTGTCTTAATTTGTGTTCCTTATGGGTTTGGAACGACATGAGGGTGAGTAATTAATGACAGAATTTTCATTTTTGGGTGAACTATCCTTTTAATTATATACACAATGCTATAATTAATCCCATATATGCAGCACAACCTTCCATAAAACCCACATTCAGACAATGACATTCTAACCTTTATAATTACATAGATCCCAATCCCAGCAAATACAAGAAATGTCAAATGTCTTCCTAACTCAAACATCGTTTATAAAACTAATACCTCCCACGAAAGTCTTTTAAAATATCCTGAGCGTCTATTCACTATTCAGGTGGATTCAGCAATGCCGTTTAAAACCTACAGCCCCATTTTATCCTGATGAATCCATTTGAAATTGCTCTGAAAACTGACATAATGGGTTTCTGTCAGCTAAATTCTTCTCCGTCTCTCGCTCGGTGTCTTATTACCTTGAGTGAACCCACAGTTCTCCGTTGGTTTTATTTAATGTGTTTTCTTCCCTTTTTAACTCGATTAAAAGCCTTGGCATTCATTTCACGGCGTACAAACACTGTTTACCCTCATAGGAGCAGAACATCTGCTCGGCTCTCCACGTAGCTTGTGGTGAAATCATCAAAAATCCTCCTTATAGACTTCCCAAGCTCGCTCTTCACAAATCAATTGAGAGTCTTAATATGTATGACAACTGTGCGCTGTTGGGATGCTGTGGACCAAGATTTTAAAGTTCAATCGAAGGTTTTGAAAGTAATGTGCAGTCTATAATCCAACAATGCCTCCCACTTTAAGAAGAAGAATTAATTTTTGTTGGAAAAAGAGCATTGATTATCGCCGGAAGACCCGTTGAGGCGTTCCGAGAGCGTTCGGTAAGCTGTCATGGAATATTTAAGTCAAAATTAGACTCGAATCACTGGCTGTGTCCATCGAGGACTTTAATTTGAGAGTATTTCACGCTCTAAACACAAAAATTGAAAATATACAACTAGAAATGTATTTAGGTTATTAATGTACATTCAGCAGCAGGGTGCTTTAGTAAAATATGTATAATTTTACAGCCCCATTAAGCACATTACTGCAATACCATACTTCAAGTGAGAAAAGTTTCTGTGTGTTACTAAATGGCCCTCAGTGACAGGAGGAAATGAGGTCAATGAGGTGTGTGAACAGTGGTGGGGAAAGGTCACTCTATTACGAAGACTTCAGAGGACATCTTCTAGTCGATACAGATCCCGTGAAACCTATGCGGGGTACATGCAAACACTGTGCATCAACAAGAGCGTTGTTCGGATGATGTTGTCACAGTTACAGACTGTCTCAGAAAACACACATTTCCCCACCGTTATTTATTATTCACAGCTTTTTCAGTTGGGCAAAGGATCTCTTTACACAAGTCAGAATAACAAACTGTCAATTTTTAGGATTCTGTTTTTACAAAGACAGAAGCTGGTGAATAAAACACTGGAAAAGGATGTATAATACAATAAAACTGTGTTTTGGGGCCCTGCTAAAAAAAGAGGTACTTTGTGCAATAAAGTACACAAATAATATATACAAATCTGAGGGGTTTTTTTGCAACATGGAAGTAAACAGGATTTTTTTTTGTCCAATAGAAAGTATAAAAATATGTCATCAACATGAACTAAGAATTAACAATACTTCTAGAGCATTTATTAATCACAATGTTAATTTCAACATTTACTAATGCATTATTAAAATCAAAAGTTGTGTTTGTTAACATTAGTTAATGCACTGTGAATTAACATGAACAATGAACGACTGTATTTTCATTAACTATCATTAACAAAGATGAACAAATACTGTAATAAATGTATTGTTCATTGTTTGTTCATGTCAAATGACACCTTACTGTACAGTGTTATTATATTTAATTACTTTTAGGATTTTGTTTGCATTAAAAATGACTTTTTATTATGCCTCAATCATTTTAGTTACTTTCATTTTTTATCCTCTTATTTACCCTAGTGAAAAATAAATATACTAAAATATATTTTAAAATACATTTATTTCACACCAAGTACTTTTTAAAAATACCCTGCAGTTGTACTTTTAGTATACTAAACTGGTATATTTAAAATCTGCTAATCTTGTACTTATTTCACTTTAATTGTGCGGAAGAAGTGCTGAAGTTCAACTAATGATATACTTAAGTATATTTGATTGCGCTAAAGTGTAACTATTGCAAGTATACGTTGGGTACACTTTAAATATCTTGCATTTAAAGATCTATGTAAAGATCATACAATCCTCATTAATAGTGACATTAAAACATATTTTAGGCTTAACATTGTGCACAAGTAGTACTCCAAATAAAGTTTATTGGGGTACCTTTCATTATAATAGCTAAACAAAAATAATCAAAAATGTTATTTAGTTGTGCCTTTTGCATGTATAACATTCTGTGATTTCAAAAATGTTTTTAAAAAAATATTTCTACCACATAATTCTGTTCAGCATAACACAAGCTTCATTGTTTGTTAAATTAATAACTAACAACCTAACTGTCTTTCTATTTATTAGCCTGTATGTCAGTCTAATTATCCAACCAACTTACTAACTAATTAACTGTTTATTTTTCTGTATGTTAGTCTGTATGTCAGTCCATCCATCCATCCATCCAACCAACCAACCTACTAACTAACTGACTGTTTGTCTGTTTTTTTTTTGTTTGTTTGTTTGTTTGTTTGTTTGTTAGTTTTTTTGGTACGAGAGCCAGTGTTATTTTATCATTAAGATCATAGATTATAGATTTAGTTTATATTACAGATTTTAATTTAGTTTCGTTTTAGTTAACTATAGTAACCCTGACTAGAGAAGAGGAAAATCAAGGTAAACGTTGTAACTGGATATTTTTCTGCAATTTCAAACGATTTGGGGGGAAAGGAAATTGTTATTCAACTGTCTTTCTATCTATTAGTCAGTCCATCCAACCATGCCTTTTGTATGTATAACATTCTATGATTTCAGGAATGTTTTTAAAAAATTATTTTAAAAATTCTATTCAACATAACACAAGCTTCATTGTTTGTTAAATTAATAACTAACTAACAACCTGTCTTTCTATTTATTAGCCTGTATGTCAGTCTAATTATCCAACCAACTAACTTACTAACTAATTAACTGTCTATTTTTCTGTCTGTTCGTCTGTATGTCAGTCCATCCATCCATCCAACCAACTGTAAAGGGGACTCAACAGACAGCGTGGATAGATCCAAACGCAAGCTTTATTAGAACACGGCGTGGTAAACAGGCAGGGTCGATCTCCAAACAAACAGCGAAAACCAGGGAAAGACAAAAGCATAAATCCAAAAGCAGGCAAAAGGGCCAAAATACCAGTGGGCAGTCCAAAGTAACAAATGAAACAAAACAATGAAAATAACAAAGAAACAAGACAATGGCTATGGCAATGGCATGAAACAATGAAACAAGGCAATGAAAACAGGAAAAACACTTGATAGAGTCCACATTAGCAAAACAATACTTCACAGGGTTTGTTTGGCATGGCCTGCCTTATATGGCTGCCAAACAGGAAGTAACTGTAGAAGCAGCAGAGGGAGCGGTAAGAGACAGTTCATGGGTGAGGGCTCCCTCTGCTGGCGTGGCGTTACACCAACTTAACTAACTAACTAACTGTTTTGTTGTTGTTGTTATTTGTTGTTGTTGTTTTTTTTGTTTGTTTGTTTGTTTGTTTGTTTGTTTTTGGTACTAGAGGCAGTGTTATTTTAGCATCATTAAGATGATAGATTATAGATTTAGTTTGTATTACAGATTTTACTTTAGTTTAGTTTAGTTTTAGTTAACTATAATAAACCCGACTAGAGAAGAGGAAAATTAAGGTAAACATTGTAACCAGATATTTTTCTGCAGTTTCAAATGATTTGGGGGGAAAGGAAATTGTTATTCAACTATCTTTCTATCTATTAGTCAGTCCATCCAACCAACCTACTAACTAAGTAACTAACTAACTAACTGTCTATCTATCTATTAGTCTGTATGTCAGTCCATCCATCCAACCAACCAAACAACTATCTGCCTGTTTCTTTTTTTGTTTATTTGTTTGTTTGTTTGTTTGTTTGTTTTTTGTACTACAGCCAGTGTTACTTTTTAGCATCATTAAGATTATAGATTTAGTTTATATTATAGATTTTAGTTTAGCTTAGTTTTAGTTAACTATAGTAACCCTGACTAGAGAAGAGGAAAATCAAGGTAAACATTGTAACTGGATATTTTTGCTGCATTTTCAAACAATGGGGGGAGAAAGTAAAAATATGATTCAGTTGTGTCTTTTGCATGTATAACAAAAAAAAATGTTTTTTTAAAAAAAAATCATTTCTACCACATAATTCTATTCAACATAACACAAGCTTCATTGTTTGTTAAATTACTAACAAACTAACTGTCTTTCTATGTATTAGCCTGTATGTCAGTCTAATTATCCAACCAACCAACTTACTAACTAATTAACTAACTAACTGTCTGTCTCTCTGTCTGTTATGTCAGTCCATCCATTGAACCAACCAACCAACTTAATAACTAACTAACTGTCTAGGCTTCTATCTGTGACTTCAAAAATGTTTTTAAAAAAAATTTCTACCACATAATTCTATTCAGCATAACATGTTTTGTTGGATTTGGATCTGACAAACAGATTCAAGAACGGAACATTTATTAATGATTCAATTCTTCTTTTTACTGTAAACAGGTAAAACTCATAATTGTGAAATGTGATAAGGCTTCTGTCGTCCCTAATATCTGATATTTGTAGTCAGCCAGCCCTGTGAAAACATATGTGAGCATTTCTCTGATAGCCTCTAACTGTGCCGGCACGCACTGTTGACAAAAGCTGTTTACGGCAGTCTGGATCATAACGGAAAGATTCCACATCGCCCTGCCAAAGTTATTTGTGGTCTGGACAGCGTGAGCATGTTCCCGATGCTTCTGTTGTTTTTAATGAGATGATGATCCACTCCCTGCCAATGCACTGCATCTGTGATTCAAACAACAGTAAGGTGAGAGTTTCTTATAAAAGCTTATTTCTATTCTCAGATGTTTTAAAGGTGTTTTAAATCAAAGTCCTAAGATATGCTTGTTTTGGCAACAATATGATGCTTTTGTGTCCATAAGAGAATTAAAAACATAAAAAATGATTATACTGCTTGTACTGTTATAGAGTATGATAGCCCTACAGTATATGGAAAAGGGCAGCATTAACACATTTCAAAATACCTTCTTTTGTGTTCCACAGAAATAAGATAGGAGTTTGTACTGATTTGAGGGTGAGTAAATGATGACAGAATTTTCATTTTTTGTTTTGAACTATCCATCTAAATTAATTAAAGCATGCAATGTAATTGCCCTCCTTGATACTGATAATTATACAAACAGAAACCACAGTTGCACCTGCAGTAACACCACAGAAATGTGTAGTCAGCAGAAGATGGCGTTTTGGAGCTCAAGTTCAAAGGCGTGTGAACGACGCCACTGCTCTGATGATATTCATGAATTCCAGAGCCAGTGATCAGGCCTGTGCTACCCATGACCCTCAGAAACAAAGGCCATCCAAGCCCTCACTGTGATAAGTCTGCTATCACTCTCCACACTTCAATGGGCTCTGGAAATACATTCTCTCTGTCCCACAGGACCTGACCTTTTCATATCTGAGCCTTTGAGTTTTTCTATTAGCTCTGAGGAGATTACACAGACTCAGGTCTTTCACTTCTGACTGCCATTCATAACAATTTCTTTGGACTTGACCGGATCTGATCCTCTGGATCTGTATACATATTAAACAGGATCAAATGTATTTGTATGTATTTGTGAAACCAAACTGTAGTTTGCTGGATGATCTAAGTTTTAGGCCATCTTAAATTGTTCACCAAAACCAAAAAACTTATTTTGTTCATCAGAAGAAAGTCTGAAAGTTTGGAATGACAAAGGGGTGAGTAAATAATAACATTTTACATTTTTGGTGAACTATCCCTTTCAATTCAAAATGACAGGCAGCTCAAATTCTTCTGAATATCTAAACAATAGTGGTCAGATTTTTTGATGTTGTTGTTGACCAAGCTTATGGCTGTCAGAGAAGCGGGTGTGATATGTGTCAGGTAGAAGGGACACTTTCTGCATGCTGTTCCTTAAAAAAACATTTACAAACCTTTGAAGGCTTTATGTGCCTCCAAATTCTGTGTGAGGATACAATGTCGCATAAAAGCTGTACTAAAATATGCTGACTCCGACCTTCTTTTGCCCCTTACTGGCTTTGGTTCTGTTCAAAAATACAGCATCAGATGCTAGCATTCCTGTAGCTCAAACAACCTGAGGCTAACAGCACTAAAAACATGGGTTTGATGCCCAGAGAATGTTTGAACGGATTAAATCTATACCTTAAATGCAATGCAAGTCGCTTTGGATAAAAACCATCTGCCAAAGGCATTAAAGTAAATGCATCTGACTTGCCTTTGTCAGTGAGAGTGTGTGTGAGAAACATCTATCAGCTTTCAAGCATGTAAAACCCAGAATAGTTTCCCACAATAATTTATTCCACCAATACTTTATATTTAATTATAATTTGATTCTTCCTTCCAAACCCCTTCCATGTCCTTTCCTTCTATCTGTCCCTCCACTACTACTATCCTTCCTTCTTTCCATCCACCATTTCTGTCCATCCATCCACTACTTTTCTTCTATCTATTCCATCCATTATGTCCCTTCTTCACTGTCTTTCCTCCCTCCATATCCATCCATATTTTCACTATTCCCAACTGTGTCTATGTCCACCTTCTTTCCTTTCTTCATTGCTATTTTGTCCCCATCTGTATATTTATCCATCCATCCCATTCCATCCATCCTCTACTCCTTCTCCTTATGCCATTATTCATCCACTGTCCTCCTTCTTTCCTCCTCTGTCTATCCTTCTGTCTATCTGTCCATCCTTCTGTCTGTCCTCCACTCCTGTCTATCCTCCCTCTGTTCTGTCTATCTCTATTCCTTCCTCTATCTATCCTCCTGTCTGTTCTGTCTGTCCACTCTATCTATACCTTCTGTCCTTCTGTTCTATCCACCATCTATCTATCCACTCTATCTATCTCTGTCTGTCTGTCTGTCTATATTCCTTCTATCTGTCTATCTACTCTTCCTCTATCTATCCTTCCTTCTGTTCCTTCCTTCTATTCCTTTTATCTGTATCCTCCTCTATACCTTCCTTCTGTTCTATTTTCTATGCCTTCTATCTATCTATCTGTCTGTCTATTTTCTTCTATCCTTCCTTCCATCCACTCCTCTATCTCCTCTATTTATCCTCTATCTATCTATCTATCTATCTCCTTCTGTCTGTCTGTCTGTCTATCTGTCCATTATCTATCTATCTATCTATCTATCCTCCTCCTTCTGTCTGTCTGTGTCCCTCTGTCATCTATCTATATCTATCTATCTATCTATCTATCTATCTATCTATCTATCTGTCTCTGTCTGTCTGTCTATCTATCTATCTATCTATCTATCTATCTATCTATCTATCTATCTGTCATCTTTCATTAATTCTATCTATCTATCATCTGTCTGTCTGTCTATCATTCTATCGTTCATTCTATATTTATCTATCTGTCTAT
>VONZ01001960.1:0-80357 GCA_012976165.1 Labeo catla | reverse complement strand
AAAAAAAAAGGTGGGACAGAGGCTAAATAAAAGTGGAAATGTTATAGAATAACCAAATAAACTGCTTTGAAACACACCAAGCAGGTGAACTGGTAATAGGTGAGGGTTATCATGTTTGGCTATAAATGGAGCTTCTCAGTCTTCGCAAGCAAAGCTGGATCATGGCTCAAAATTTGTTTATACTAACAAAATAAAACCAAGTTGGCCGGTGAAAACATTGGATTTTTTCTTTGTACTTAAGTCAATTAAATAAAGGCTAAAGAGAACAGATGACATATTCTTAATTTTATGGCATTTCACAAAATGGCCCAACTTTTAATTGGGGTTGTAGAAAGATGGGAAACATATGCTCCTCATTTTCAAAATAGTTACTATTTTAGTGCTGTCCTGATTTATATATTTGTTATAATCAATTAAATTTCAAATATTTTATTTTATTTTATTTTATTTTATTTTATTTATTTTATTTATTTTTTTGTCAGTGTGTTGTTCCAGCTAATAAGAAATGTTTCTTAAGCAACAATCAGCATAATTTCTGAAAGATCGTGTGACACTGAAAGCTGTAGTAATATACTGTAGCTTAGCATGAGAAGAAAACACATTTTAAAATATAATCAAATAGAAAGTTTTTTTTTTTTTTCCTTCCAAATGGTAGATTTACTGTTTTTACTGTAGGCTGTTTTTTTAAACAAACTGTAATATTCTGTGAGGCAGCAGAATGTGGAGGCAGAGGAATGTACGGAGCAGGGCTAACGGATTCAGGCAATGGCAACTCCACATCTTGCAAGGAAGACTCCAACCCCACAGTTGTTCCAGCCGGAGATACCACCTGACTGCTCCTCACCTGATCAATGTGTCGGCGCACTACCTGGCCACTACCAAGTGCGATGGTATATGACAGAGGCCCCGTCCTTTTCTGCACTGTTCCTGAAATCCAGGTAGGTCCTGAACTGAAGTTCTTGGTATACACATTTTCACTAACAATCAAATGTCTCTCTTTGGCATGCTGGTCATGATACCACTTTTGCTTCAATTGCTTGTCTTGCACTTGACTCTTGAAGTCAGGGTGAATGAGATCCAGGGTAGACCTCAGTTTGCGACTACACAACAACTCTGCTGGTGATTTTCCAGTAGTTGACTGCGGTGTAATTCGATAACTGAACAACGCTCTTGCTATCCTGGCCTCAATGGAATCTCCTGTGGTTTTTTTCATCAGACTTTTGAATGTTTGCACAGCCCTTTCAGCCAGTCCATTAGAAGCTGCATGGTATGGTGTCGTGGTTATGTGCTTGATGCCGTTGCAGCTCATGAATTCATGAAACTCCTTACTGGTGAAGCAACTGCCGTTGTCGGACACGACTATCTCTGGTAAACCATGCTGGCTGAAACTTTGTCTCAGGCACTGGATGGTAACAGCAGATGTGGCACTATTCAACGGGAATGCCTCTATCCATTTAGAGTATGCATCCACCAGAATCAAGAACATTTTTCCTTGCCACGGCCCTGCATAATCAATATGGATCCTTCTCCATGGCAGCTTTGGAATTTCCCAAGGGTGTAAGGGTGCACAAGGAGGGGTATTCCTGCTTTCCTGACATCTGGCACATGCTTTTACCAATCCTTCCACAGCAACGTCCATTTGGGGCCACCACACATAGCTCCGTGCCAACCCCTTCATTCTGGTTATGCCTGGATGGCCACTGTGTAACTGTCTGAGTATGGCTGCCCGGCCTTGGGGGGGAATCACCACACGTGCACCCCACAATACACAGCCTCCCTAGACACTGAGTTCATCCTGTTTTCTCAGATATACTCCAAAGGCTGGATCTTCCAATCTCTCGGGCCATCCTCTAAGCACATACTCTCTTACTCGTGCCAAAACAGGATCTTTAACAGTCCATTTTTCCACTTGCTCTGCTTTTATCAGTGACACATCATTCTCCTCCAACAGAAACACTCTCTCCTCCTCCGCTGGTGTCTCCACTCCTTTTTCTGATAGCGGCAGTCGGCTCAGTCCATCCGCATTTTGATGCTCACGGCCTGCTCGATACACAATAGTGTACTCATACCCCCCCAAAGTCACTGCCCATCTTTGAATACGTGGAGAAGTCATCTGTGGCACTTCTCTGAGTTCATTGAACAGTGCAATCAGGGGCTTGTGATCAGTCACAATGGTAAATGGTCTGCCAAACACATACGTATGGAACTTCTTCACCCCGAAAATGACAGCCAGACCCTCCTTATCCAGTTGAGAATAATTCTTCTCTGCTGCATTTAACGTTCTTGATACAAATCCTATCGGTCTGTCTGTCCCATCTTCCATCCTGTGAGACAGAACGGCCCCCACCCCATATGGGGAAGCGTCACAAGCCAAGATAAGAGGTTTGGTAGGATCGTAGTGCACTAATATAGCAGATGACTGGAGAAGTTCTTTTGACTTTATAAAAGCTTCTTCCTGCTCACGGCGCCACATCCACTTTGTTTCCTTCTTCAACAAACTGTGCAATGGTGCCAGCACTGTGGACAGACTAGGCAGGAACTTGTGATAATAGTTCAATAAGCCCAAATAAGCCTTCAGTTCACTCACCATCTGCGGAGTGGGGGCTTCTTGAATCGCTTGCACCTTTTCTGCCACAGGCTGCACGCCTGCAGCACTGATTCGGTGGCCCAGGAATATCATTTCCTTTCCCAGGAACTCACATTTGCTCCTTTTCAGTCTTAATCCGCTTGTTTTTAGTCTCCTCAGAACCTCCTTCAGATTCTTCAGGTGCTCCTCATCATTTGCTCCGGTGACTAATATGTCATCCAGGTACACAGTGACATGCCTCATGTTTTGGAGAATTCCCTCCATGGTGCGTTGGAAAATGGCTGGACTTGATGCCACCCAAAAGGGAGTCTACAGTACGTGTACAGCCCCTTGTGTGTGTCAACAGTGACATATTTCTTGGCACTCTCATCCAGCATGATTTGCTGATACGCATGGCTCATGTCCATTTTGGAAAATTTCTGGCCTCCAGCTAACTGAGCAAACAAATCTTCCACTTTTGGAATAGAATATTGTTTCACGCTGGATGGTCTGTTCACTGTGAGTTTGTAATCTCCACAAATCCGAATGGAGCCATCTGTTTTTTTAACAGGCACTATAGGGGCTGCCCACTCTGCAAACTGCACTGGTTCAATGATTTTCTCCTCAACCAGTCTCTGGAGCTCAGCCTCCACCAAGGGCTTGACAGCAAAAGGAATTCGTCTGGGCTTATAGAATCGTGGTTGGGCCTCGGGGTTGACATGAATTTTAGCTGTGGTGCCTTTAAGCTGTCCCAGCTCTTCTTTAAACATCTCTGCATGTCTGTCTAACACATCTACTAACTTCCATGTGGGTACTGCTGTTACTTGATTCACCAGCTGTGGCAACAGCCCGACGTCTTTTAGCCAGCCTCGCCCCAACAAGTTAGGCCCCCCTCCATCTACCATGACGATTGTCATTTGCTTTTTTACATTCTGGATATCCACTGTTACTGTGGCTTGACCCAGCACTTCCATCTTTTCTCCTGTATAGGCCTTTAATTTCAAAGTGCAGGGTGTCCATTCTGGCATGTCTGTTTTCTTCCACAACTTAGAATATTGCTCTCTGCTGATAATTGTCACTCCACAACCTGTGTTGAATTCAAAATCTACTTCCATGCCATTCACCTTCACCTTCTACGTAATAGGGGCCACCTTTGGCTGGACTTGTGACACGCTGTATATTGTGTTAATATCACCGGTGTCCTCCCTCTCGTTACTTTCCTCCCTTCTTATTTGCAGACGCCATTGCTTGGCAGACTGTAAGTGCCTTCTCAAATGTTAATTCCACTTCTGACAGCAGCCGTCTCTGCATTCGGTCGTCGTTAACTCCACAGACGAGTCTGTCCCGCAGCATTTGTGGAAGTGTGGCCCCGAACTCGCAGTGCTGTGCTAACTTTTTCAATTCTGCCACATAATCAGCAACCGTTTCACCATCTTTCGATTTCACTTGGCTTAGGATTGTAATGAGTCTTTAGAACAGTCACCAGTTCCTCATAGGATTTGTCACCTGGCTTTGCAGGGCAGAGCAAGCTTCTTAATAGACTATATGTGGATGCCCCAATTCCACTTAACAGCACCACTTTCATTTTATCAGCTCCCTCAATTCCATTGGCTTGGAAAAAATACTTGAACATTTCAATATATTCATCCCATAACTGTGATGCACTATCAAATGGACTCACCGTCCCTACCAGCGTAGACATTTTTCTTGATAAAAACAAAAAGTATTAATATTAATTTTTCTAAACAAGAAAAAACATCTCTTGCTTTATCGTGTCTAAATGCTTGCTATTGTTTTGACGCAGCAGCTGTGCTACAGAAAGTCAAGCAAACACTGAAGTACTGAAGTCGTTGCTAAGGAAATGATACACCGTCTAGTATAGGAATGGGAGTATTGGTGTAAACTAGCAGCGAACACCACTGCTACACTGGCCGCGAACAGCGCGACACGTGTGTTAAAGCACATAGATCCCATTATAATCGGTCCTCCAGTAACAACTGAGCACGAGCCCTACAGAAAACGGATGCCGCGTTCTATTTCTGCCTGCGGGATTCCACACGCCGGCGCTACCGACAAGTTGAAAATAGATATAGAAAGTGCGTTTTAATGTATCCAGTGTAGAGACAGCGTTAGGATGTGGCAAACCATTTTCTTTTGCAAGTTTCAGCTCATACATCTTTGGTGTAAACTCATCTTGACCAAACGCCCCCCAGGAACAGCTCAACGCCCCCCTTTCAAAAATATTGCTTCCAGCGCCCCCGATGCTGTCCGAACACCCCCTGAGGGGTGATACCGCCCCTGTTGAGACACACTACACTATACAAATACATTTGAACTGAATTGAATTGAATGCACAGCACCTAGTTTGGTGAAAACCTAAAGAGCATATCAGTACAAACACCTCATACCAAAAGACAAGCATGCTGGAGGAGGGCTGATCATTTTGGGCTTGTTTTGTAGCCACAGGACCTGGGCACCTCACAGTCATTGAGTTGGTCCATGAACTCCTCTGTATATCAAAGTATTCTAGAGTCAAATGCGAGGGCATCTGTCCGACATCTAAAGTTGGGCCAAAATTGGGTCATGCAACAGGACAATGATCCCAAGCACACCAGCAAATGTACAACAGAATGGCTGTCATGCCACACATTCGTTTATTTTTTAGCACCACCTTGTGGCAGTTTGGTGTAACAACAAAGAACATTAATTAATTGTGAGCTATTTTTCTTAGTGGTTAATTTAGACCATGTGACTCTTAGGTTAGAGGTTAACCAGGAAGTAATGGCAGTGTTCCAGATTCTCTTCATGCGATTGTCCAAGACGTTTCTTTGCTCTGTTTCCTTTGTGTTTGTGCCTTGGAAAAGCTTTGTCTGTAAGTCTGTCACCTTTTTTTAATGTTTGAATGAGCTTGGAGGAAGGATTTCTGATGTAAAAGAGATTTCTGATCGCACCTGCAATTACGTCATGCATCAATCTCAACTGAAGTTATCGTTACCTGTTGGAGACGAACCACATCAATCACCTATAGAGCCCACTGTCCATGTGTTGGAGTCTGAAACACCACCAAGGCAGTGACTCTACAGGAAGTAGAGTCTGCAAAACAAGAAGGCTATCTACCTGGACTTTTCTATCTTGACACTGCTCGTGGTGTAGCTTCTATCATGGAAAAGTTTCCTTATAGTTTGCAAGAGAAGTGGATGACTCAAGGTTCCCAGTATAAAATTATACACCAGTTCGCCTTTCCTCCATTCTCATTTTTCTGTGATTTCGTTTGCAGAGAGGCCCGAACACACAACGATCCAAGTTTTGCTCTATCTTATGGAATCCATAATGTGTTGAAGCTGGAGCAGCCAGTAAAGAAAAGCAAAAAGCTCAAACTATACTCACAAGACTGAAGTCTTATCAGGAGCTGTGACTTGTACATGCAGCTCAAGGGATGAATTGGAGGATATGGATAAAACCTGTCTGATCCATATGAAGCCACACCCTCTCAAACATTGCAAAGGTTTTAGGAGTAAACCTTTAATGAGCGCAAAACCTTTTTAAGAGAGAAATGAGTTTGTTACAGGTGTTATGCTACTACCACTCATCTGGCCAAAGACTGTAAAGCATCTATTCAATGTAAGGAATGTGGCAGTGAGGCTCATTTCGCAGCACTTCACCCAGGACCGCCATCTTTTACCTTACCTGTCAGCATGCTTCCCCCTGTAGTTTGTCTCCATGCCTCTAGAGGTCCCCTGTGTTCCCCTCTACCTTAATTCTTCCCCGTGTGGCCTTGTTAGTGCTATTCAGGTCACCTGTGCCTCATTTCCCCCAGTGCATTTAAGTTGTGTATTTTTCCCTGGTTCCTCACTCGGTTTTTGAGTCTTCACTCTGTGTGATCTGCCTTGCCTCACTTACGCCTCCCAAGCTACCTAAAGTAAGAAATTCTAGACTATTTACCTTAGTGGTTATTGTACCCTGGTTTTGTTTTCTCCCCCTGTGGAGTTTTTATTTTCTCTTATATTTTTTCCTTTGTGGTTATTGTCATTAATACCTCGGCCTGAGAAGAACTTTTGTTGGATTATTCTTGCCAAGATTTTTTTTTAAATAAATTGACTTTTTCTGGACTTTTTACTGCTTCCAGTGTATACCTGTGGCTCAAGGGTAGAACTCTCAAGCACCACACCAGAGACCTGAGTTCTAGCCCAGCTTGTGACATTACCTGAGCAAGGTGGGGAGGGAGGGATAGATGAAGCTCAAACTGATGTCACTTCCAAGTGTACTGAGGTCTATGGTTTCGGTAGAAGTCTTGCTCTATTTGTCTGACCAAGGTCTACCCAGAAGGCCGTCCAGAAGAAGCAATAAGGCTTTATGTGGTCCTGGATTATCAAAGCAATAGATCGCTTGCCAGAAGTGAGTTCTTCAACTTCAACTTTACTGCATATAAAGGGAGAATGCTCAGCATACACATTATGTACCTGTGCAGGTGTGACAAAGACAGCGGGGAGAAGAGCCACAGGTTTCGTTATAGAGTCTTTAGATGGAGCGATGAGAGTTGGCAATTTTAATTTCATTAAATGCAACAATATGCCAGATGACAGGGATGAGATACCCAACCCCTGATGCAGCACTCTGGCATACTCATCTAAAGCTCATCGGCCACTACATTCCTCCTTTGGATCCAGGAGCCCAACTTCTTCTTCTTTTGGGTCGTGACATCCTACAAGTTCATAAAGTACGGGAGCAACGTAACGGACCTAGTAACACGCCCTATGCGCAAAGGCTAGACCTAGGCTGGGTCGTAGTAGGGGACGTCTGCTTGGGATCTGTACACAGGTCTGCATCACTTAGTACCTACCGTACTTATGTACTTGATAATGGACGTCCATCTCTACTCCCGCCATGTCCCAAGTC
Organism: Labeo catla; assembly: GCA_012976165.1. Classification (NCBI taxonomy): domain Eukaryota; kingdom Metazoa; phylum Chordata; class Actinopteri; order Cypriniformes; family Cyprinidae; genus Labeo; species Labeo catla. The sequence goes on along the minus strand of VONZ01001960.1, from coordinate 72,895 downwards.
AAAGAGAAGTTTGACATCAAGCCTCAGCTTGAGATATCTCTGGCATGTGACACCTTCAACTTCGAAGACTATACCATAGGGGATACTATCTTCGAGAGGTCAAAAGACGATAAAGTTGGATTGTCTATCGAAGATAGATACTTTCTGGAAATCATGGATAGAGAAATGTTCATGGATGAGAGCAATAGTTGGGTCGCATCACTCCCATTCAGGACACCTCGCCAGTGACTCCCTAATAATAGAGAGCAGGTATTACCCGCCTAACCTCTTTTGCGCACACTGGAGAAGAAGCCTGAGAAGCCTCTCATTTTGTTGCCTTAATGAAGAACAACTTTGATCGTAACCATGCCGAAGTTGTCCCTCCTCTTCAAGAAGGTTGGTATTTACCTATTTTTGGGGTGTACCACCCGCAGAAACCCGGTCAGATCCGAGTTCGACACTATTTCCTTGAACGATGTTCTTCTCTCTGGTCCAGACTTAAATAATAGCCTCTTAGGTGTCTTACTGCATCTCAGAAGGGACCTGGTTGCTATAACTGCAGACATCGAACAGATGTTTCACAGCTTCGTTGTGAAAGAGGAAAATAGAGACTTCCTTCGCTTCTTCTGGTTTAAGGATAACAACACTAGCAAAGAGATCATTGAGTACCACATGAGAGTGCACATTGTTCGGAAATAGTCCATCTCCTGCTGTAGCTACTTATGGATTCCGATGTGCAGCAGCATATGGTGAAAAGGAGCATTGTTCAGATGCCAAACACTTTGTAGAGAGATAATTCTATGTCGATGATGGACTTCTGTTGAAGCCCACAGCTGCGGGAGCCATTGACCTGCTGATACAAACTAAGGAGATGCTAGCCACTACGAATCTGAGACTGCACAAGTTCACCTCTAATAGCAAAGAAGTAATGAATGCATTCCCGGCTGAAGATCATGCGAAAGGGTTCAAAGATCTCAACTTGGATGTTGACCCTACTCCCATCCAATGTAGTCTCAGACTTTGCTGGGATGTGAAGAGAGACACATTCACCTTTCAGGCAACAGATATCAAAAAACCTTTTACTCGTAGAGGGATACTTGCTACTGTAAACAGTCTCTTCGACCAACTCGGGTTTGTTGCCCCTATCATCATCTAAGGGAAATTCCTGTTAAGAGAACTCTCAGGCCCTTGACTGGGACTCTCCTTTCCCTGAAGATAAAAAGAAGCATGGGAGGCATGGAGAAAATCATTACAAGATCTCAAAGAGCTGGGGCCTCATGTATCAATGCTGCGTATGCACAAAAACTTTGCTTACGCCAGTTTTCACGTTCACGGTCGGATTTACTAACAGTGAAATTAACGTGAGAATGTGCATTCCTCCATGCCAACTTCATGTCTGGCATATGTACATTTCTCATGTTTTTTGTCCGTTGGCGACTCTTAGAAGCAATGAAGTGAAGTTGCAAACATTAGACTACGAAGTCTGTCGCAACACCACCTGAGAGAAACATTGCTATTAATCTGTATTTGATAAAATAGGCTAATTGACTTATTATTGTCAACACATTTAAATTGTGTCGCGATTTAGCTCAAAGGGAAATGTATATAAATAATTACAATTAATTAGGATTAATTAGAATTATTTATATCAGCTGCCAGTAGTAACTGTAGCAGAATCAATTTTCCATCAACTAATCTGTTCGCCCAGCGAACATTCAGTATAATCTTTATATCAACTTTAAGAAATGATATTTTCTTGGCCACAGAAAATAACTTTCTTAAAGTACCGTTGCATTAAAGCATGTAGCTCGAATCGGAATCGTAAAGGGACATTAATTTGCAAGGCAGAATCAGAATCAAAACTCATGTAATTTGTGCACAATAGTTTATTAACGAAGGACTAACACATAACTAATCTAAACAAACAAACACAAAGTCACTCATACATGGGGGAAGGGTCAGTGAGAAGCAGTTAGAGAGAGACAAGGAAATGAAGCTATGAAAAGAGTCAGTTAACCACCTGCAGTGAAACCATCAGTGCTGTCTACAGCTTATACTAAACCTCTGTTTGTTCAGTTAAGTGTACGATACTTGCATTGCCTTGGTCGTCGAACAAGTGTCCAAATGCAGTCTCTGAAAGTCTTGATGGTTTGGAGCAGTGGTGGGTTTTGGAATTGCAATCACGTTTCTCCGGGTCTGAAGAGTGATGAATTCCAAAGATGTCCTGACTCGTTGGTGACTGGGAGTTTCTTCCCATGTGAAAAGTGAAGAAGAACCAAGAGCTGAGAGGGACCCAGCTGAAGTCCTGTGATCTTTGGGGAATGGAAAGACAAGGCCGCAAGGCCTGGCGCACGCTTAGGGAAGTCCTGAAGAGTTCTAGCTCATCTTCTTAGGTTCTCCAAGAACCACTGACTGGCTGAGGCGAGTCATGAAGATGAATTCCAGGGTTGAGTGGAACTGTCTGGCTCTTTGTGGTCGAGAGCCACAGCTCTGTATGTTGGGCCTGTCGGGCCCGCCGGGCACGCCCTGTGCCGGCTCAGGCTCCCCGTGGGTTCCTCCACACAGGCAGCAATCCGAAGATGTTGCAGACAAAGAAGACAGAGAAGAGGAAGCGAAGGAAGAACAAATAGGAGGCGGTCAACCATTTGCCTTTAAGCTCTCTGGAGGCTGCGCCTCCAGGAGGTCCACGAACCAATGGTAACTTTCACCTTTGGAGGGAAAGTTTACGACTCTTTGTCTGTCAGCATGGCATTTTGCATATGTAATTCGATTGGGTGTTGATGCAAAAACTACTAAGGTTTCTTGAAACACTAATAGGTTGCATGGGTATCAACATCTAATTTACACCATCTTTTAGATCATCAAAATACGAATTAAAAGAATCCAAACATGACATAGGTGGTTTATACAGCTAGTCATCTATCATAACGCATGCATAAAACAGTAGAAAGACAACTACAAATACAACAGACAAATTAAAAATACAATGCCGTAGTACTGTACACAATGACCTGAGCTATGTGTGATAGGGAGGTCAAAGAAAGGTTTGTCTGTGAATGAATAGGAAAGAGTCCATTTTTATAGGCATTGTGTCTTTCCTATAGCAAATGTAGCATGGGCAGATGTGCATTCCTTTGGGCAATAAAACCTGTGATATCAGATCGTTGTCCTGGCAACTGAGCCCTTTTGGGGTGTTAGTTGCTTTGGGGGGGTTGTCTCCAGAGCTCCAGCATGTAGCTGGCCTGTTGTGTTTAAAGACTATTTGTTAAATGTAACAATTAATGTATGTCTGATTGGTCCAGACGCTACAATTGTATTGTAAAATGTATTATTGTGACACATTTAAAGTTATGGTTTTATACAGATACAATGATGCCCATTCTCGCACTCGGTCAGTTGTAGAGTGGGCGATTGGGCAGCTGAAATGTCAGTGGTGCTGCCTTGATAGGATACTGCTATACCGCCCTAAGTGTGTCACAACCCGACCAACAAGCCATTCAGGCCCGTCAACATGTGATTGCGGCAATATAAATAAAATATAAATGGTATTCAGAGACGAATGCGATTTTCAGATCCCACCATGTTGACGGTGTCCGCCAAATGCTCCCACTCATTTGTTTTTCTTTTGTTATTAATTCCGGAGGACAAAGTTCCAAATAAAATATTATTTCTTATTTCTACCTAGGATAATAGCACCTCCAATTCACTTTAAAGTTTAAAGTTTCGCTTCTTGCTGCTTGCTTTTGGCAAAGTGGTCTCATTACCATATTAAAATTTATTGATTTGGGGGAGGAGACCGGTTGGGGTTTTGTGCTTGTGCTTGTGCTTGTGCATGTGCGCTCAATTTCACGTTAATTGGGATGTACAAAGACAATACGCATTGAAACTCAGTTTCATACATTCATTACATACAGTTTCACAATTTTTTTGTGCGTACACAGAATTACAGCTTTGTCTGTATGCTATGTTTTAGTATGAATTCAATGCAAGTCTTTGTACATGAGGCCCCTGGAAATTCCAAAATCGTATGTCAAGAATACTCTCTCTACAGCTCTGAAAAAGGAACTACATGTTTTCTCAGATGCTTCTGTCAGAGCGATAGCAGCAGTGGCTTTGTGTCATCAGTGAAGAAGGTGTATTTCACACTGGATTTATCCAAGGGAAGGCGAAGTTGACTGCTCATACAATTCCCAGATTGGAATTGGGAGCTGCGGTTTTAGCTGCAGAGTTAGCAGAGACATTCATCGATGAGTTGGACTTCTTTCTAGATGCTGTGGAGTTTTACACAGATAGCAGAGTTGACCTGGGATACATCTATAACCAGACGAGATGTTTCTATGTATACATTGCCAGTAGAGTTCAGCGTATCAGGAAGGTGTCAAGCCCAACACAGTGGCATCTCATCTCTACAAAGCACAACCCTGCAGACCTTGCCACTCGCTCTGTACCAGCAGATTTGTTGAGCACCACCACTTGGCTTACAGGACCTGCTTTCCAGTTACAAGCAGAAGCAGCCCTAATAAGAAGTGAATCTGCTATCTGCAGGGTGTTGAATCGTGGGTGTCAGGAAGCTTATAAACAGTATCCAGCACAAGTGTGTCATATGCATCAAGCTTCGTGGGAAGGTAACTGAGCAGAAAATGGCAGATCTACCCACTGATCGCCTGAGCACTGAACCGCCATTCACATAAGTTGGTCTCGATGTTTTTGGACCATGGACAGTTGTCACAAGGCACACGTGAGGAGGACAAGCTCAAAGCAAAAGATGGGCTGTTCTTTTCACTTGTATGGCCACTCGTGCAATACACATCGAGTTGATTGACTGCATGGACTCGTCCACCCTTATAAATGCCTCGAGAAGGTTTTTTGCTTTGCAAAACAGATCCATTCTGACTGTGGGACCAATTTTGTAGGAGCTTGTAAGAAGCTGGAAATTGTGCTAGCTGACTCTTGAGAGAATAACGTGAACAGGTACCTTAGTGGAGAAGGTTGTACATGGGTCTTCAATCCTCCTCATGTATCCCACATGGGAGGTGCCTAGGAGCGGATGATAGGAGTCTCCAGGCATATACTGGATTCCATGCTTCAACAGATTAGTCCTTACTGCTTGACACATGAAGTGTTGTCTACTCTGATGGCAGAGGTTACAGGAATTGTTAACTCAAGACCTCTTGCTCCTATTTCTACAGACCCAGACTCACCTTTCTTGTTGACGCCAGCTATGCTTCTAACTCAAAAGGGTCACACACTCCTCCCACCTCCTAGTGACTTTGAGGAAACCAATCTTTACAGACAGCAATTAAGACGAGTACAACATCTCGCCAACACTTTCTGGAACAGATGGAGGCGTGAATACCTCACAACACTCCAGAGCCGAAGCAAATGGCAAAAGGAACATCTTAAGTCCTTCTTAAGGATGTTCAAGCCAAGTGTAATGAATGGCCTATGGCTCTTCTAACCAGGATTTTCCCCAGCAGTGACAAAAAGGTGAGAACAGTTGAACTGAGAGTTGCAAATAATGGGGCAATCAAGACATTCTTAGACCTATATCAGAAACAATTCTTCTGGTGCCAGCAGAGGACTGAAACTTTGTGAGGACTTCTTCTGTGGACTTTCCCTGTATCACAACTGATTATATAGTGGTATCTGAACAATAACAGGCGGGAAGTGTCATGTCACACTGTAACGGGACTCCAGGGAAGCGTGTTAGATCCAGAAGCGAGCTTTATTAAACACAGCGTAGTCAGACAGGCAAGGTCGATCTCCAACAAACAATGATATCCAGGGCAAGACAAAAGCATAATCCAAATAAACAGGCAGAATGTCAAAAAACCAAGAGATCAGTCCAAAAGTAACAAATAAACAAGGCAATGGAACAAAGCAAAACTATGGCAATGAAACAGGGCAAAAGCTATGACTATGGAACAAAACAAAACCGTGGAAATCACAAAACAAGGCAATGAAAACAGGGAAAACGCTTGGTAGAGTCTGCACAGGCAAAACAATACTTCGCGAGGGTCTGTTTGTCATGGCCCTCTTTATATGGCCACCAAACAGGAAGTAACCAGAGAAGCAGCAGAGGGAGCGGTAACAGTCAGTTCATGGGTGAGGGCTCCCTCTGCTGGCGTGGCGTTACACACACATTCGTTTATTTTTTTTTAGCACCACCTTGTGGCAGTTTGGTGTAACAACAAAGAACATTGATAATTGACAATTTTGTTGTTTTTTGGGGGTTTGGCACAGGGCTAACCACCCTGTCCTAGAATACATTTCTCGGTTACGGAAACAGCAACAAGGTCAACATACACACCACAAGATGCGATAGGACTCTAAAGTTACCTCAAGGGGCTTGTATGAATGGCAGTGGTCAAAGCCAACATATGGAAGCCACTGACAGGATGATAGCGAATTGAGCACTAAAAGCAAAACAAGAACAGGTTTTTGGAATGTCAATTTATCAAACTGGCACAAGTACAAATAGAGATGTGTCGATGCAATCTTCACATTTTGGGCATTAGTGAAAGCATATTGACTGGATCAGACAAAATGATAACATTAAATAGAGAGACAGTCTTATATTCAGGAAGAGAGGATAACTAACATAGAGTTGCCATTATCTTAAAAAAAAGGTATAGAAAAAAGCCTGATTGAATGGAAACCTGTCAACAGCAGATTGATGAAAATCAGAATGAAGGGAAAACAGGTAAACATGGCTATCATTCAGTTCTACAGTCCAACCAACAACAGCAATGAAGAGACAAAAGACCTTTTCTATGAACAGTTAAGGGAGTCGCACACCGGACGAGAAGCGCAGCGCCGCGTCACGTCGCACCACGTCTTTAAAATTCAAACACATAGTTTTCTATGAGTATACACACACCGGCGGTGCCATTTGGCATCTGTCCGCGGTGCCCAGCTAGGATTCAGGATCCAGGTTCAAATTCCTGCCATGCCACAGAGCGCCCCCTGCATAGTTTTCTACTAAATAACATCGTATTTGTTTCAAATCGTCTTATTACAAAAAAAAAAACAAGATACCACTGCTGCAAAATACTACTTAAATTAGGGTTAGAGCTTAAAAAATGTAAACCTATAGAATTAATTGTATAATCAATAAAACATATTGTCAGATAACATTTGTAAGGATCATTATTGCCGCTGCCATAGACTAACTATAAATGCATCGTTTTACTAGGACTTATGTGTATGTAAATGTCTGGAACCTAAAATATGCATTATATGGTTGAAAACATGGAATAGTAGCGCTCAGCGCGTCCGATCTGGCTTAGTGCCAGCCAAAGCGCCAAAGCAGATTTGAATTCAGCAGTTGATCACGTGACGCGCTGAACGTTCAAATCACACCGGCGTGATCGTACGCTCCAGGGACCAGCCAAGAATGATCACACTGGTGTGATCGTACGCGTGAAAGGGTTAAATGCAAATGTTGGAGATGATAATACTAATAATGAGCTTACAATGGGAATACATAGATGTGGGCCAGTGAATAAAAATGGAGAAAGAGAAGAATAAGAGAAGGCACAGAATAAGACCCACATTCAATGAAATATCCAGAAACTGCAAGATTCATATACAAGGCACAATTTTGTTGCACAAGTGAAGAAAAGATTTCAAGTATTTCAGAATATGAACAAGGATGTTAGTGTAGACAACATCAATATAGTGTATGAACACATTAAGACTGCATACTAACAGAGTGCAGAAGAATATCTAGGATACAGGGAAAGGAAGAAATCAAAGAATTGGATCACACAAAACACGTCTTAAGTGCTGAGAATTCATGAAATGTATGCCTACTTTCAAGCCCTTATTGGTTAACCACCCTATCGAGTTCGACCAGGTGTGAGAGCCGGCCACAATGCCCATGACGGTGGATGTTCCAGTGGGGCATGAGGGTGCTGAGGACAGCACCACCCACTGCACCGCTGCTGAGGGTTAGCAAAGTCTGGATCTGGGACATTTAGATATTGAACTGGACTTGATTATTGATATTGATATTTTTGTGGAACGGGACTTGATCGATTTCTATGGGCATATATTTGAAGACATGCCCTCTCTTCCACCATCCTCTGAACTATCTGCCTGCCTGGATTTCCCACCCACCCCCTCTCTGTTATCTCCTCCTATCATCTCTGCTGCCTCAGTTCCACCACCGCTGTCTCCTGAAAGCCCCACTGCTCACCCTCAGCCCACCATCTGTGCGGTGGGCTTACCGCAGGTCTCTGTCGTTCCTCCACCTGCTCCACCGCTGTCGGTCGCCCCCCTGGAGGGCCCTCCGGATCCTTGGTGTCGCCCAGGATCTTCGGCTCTCCGTCTCCGCCTCGGGCTCCACCTCCACCTTCTGTCCCCTCCCTCCGTCATCACCACCCTGAACTTTTTTTGTTGTCCTCCTCCCGAGAGTCTGTCCTCCACCAGATCCTCCTCCTACACTGACTTTCTGTTGCCATCCCACGTCCACTCCTTTGTTTTTTTGTTCTATGGCATGAAGTAGCACCTTCCGGGAGGGGGGAGTAATGTCACACCCCTGTGGACTGTTTATGTTGGTTTCTCCCTTCTGTGCCCATATATGGTCTTTCCTGTTCCTGTCCATGTTAAGTCCTTATTGGTTAATCACCCACATCTATAGTTGTATCATTTGCACCCCTATATAAGTTGTATTCAGTTCAGTGTTTGTTGTCCGATCTTAAGGTTATGTTGGTGTGTGTTTCCCTGCTGTTCCTGTCTGGATTTACCTTTTGTGGATTTTATTAAATGTTGTTATATTTTGTCTTTGTACGTTTTCTTCTACACACAACCGTGACACCTGTCTTATTTTCTCTTGTATATTTAGTATTGCTCTTTAATAAAGAAAAAACTTCTTATCCGATTACTTGATTAATCAATGGAATAATCTGTAGAATACTCAATTACTAAAATAACCGACAGCTACAGCCCTAATGCAGATATCTCAGAAAAAAAAAAAAACACACCTTGACATCAACACTGAACCACCCACAAAACATGAAATTATAAGATTCATCAAATTACTAAAAAACAACAAAGCTCCAGGATTAGACAACTTGAATGCAGAATTATTCAAGGTAGATCCAGAAACAGCTCGCTAAGGTGATCATAAGAAGAATATCTAACACTGTTGATGAAACACTTAGAAAAGAACAAGCAGGGTTTAGGAAATTTAGAACATTATAAGTTCAGTCAACTAAAATAAGTTTAGTCAACTTGAAATGTTAAGTTGTACTAAGTAACAACTTAGATATATGTGTTTGCTAAACTCAACAGATGGGTAAGTAACCCAGCTGCCTTAAAATTTTAAGTTAATTCAACTCAAATATCTAGGTTGTCACTTAGTATAATTTAACATTTCAAGTTGAATAAACTTTTTTGAGTTGAAAGAACTTAAAATTGTAAGGCAGCCAGGTTACAAATTATTTTAAGTTGACTCAACAAATTGTTTTTTACAGTGTAGGGTAGTGTGGGATCTGCTCACTCACTGATGTTTTTCAGGGCCGAATGCAGCGTGTCTGTGTGAAAAGCGGCATCATTGACCTCTTCATCGTTGGATCTACAGCTCAGCGGTCTCTCCCTTCTCTAACACAGCTGAGTGTTGTGAGAGTTCCCCTGTGTGCTTTGACAGTGATCAACAAGAGAAGATTCTCCTTTGAAAGAGCAAATTTTCTCTAAAAGAGCTATACGGTACAGATTGTGTGTTTACATCATGCCTTTCAGTCCATGTCCTTCCGAGTTGTTTGTTGGCCCAACAAATCCTGGTTCTCGGACTTTGAGCTTCTATCGTCAATTCCTCCCTGGCACATTCCTCTGAGCAAGGACCTCCTCTCTCAGGGGAAGGGCACAATCTGGCACCCTTTTACAGGCTAGATCCCCCTCCACTAGGCGCTGTATGACCTGAAATGGCGCATTTCTGTGAACTGCATCTCATCCCCTCTTGGGATCTCGCTGTGGTCCTTCAGGCCTTACAGCAAGACCCATTTGAGCCTCTTCAGTCAGTCGATCTTAATGCCCTCTCTATGAAGATGGCTCTCCTGACTGCGCTCACTTTGGTCAAAAGAGTGGGAAACCTTCAAGCCCTCTCCATCAATGGTTCATGCCTGGAATTTGGGTTGGCAGACTCTCACGTTGTCCTGAGACCCCAGCCTGGGGTCCTTACCAGGAAAGTGACACCAACCTAACCTTGTTATGCCCAGTCCATGCACTGCGCATTTATCTTGAATGTACTGAGCCTTTCAGACGTTCCGAGCAGCTCTTTGTCTGTTTTGGAGGACAGCAGAAGGGGGAAGCTGTCTCCAAGCAAAGGATCTCCCACTGGCTTGTGGATGTGATCCGTTTGGCCTACCAGAACAGAGGCTTACCCTGCCCGCTGGGAGTGAAAGCTCACTCGACTAGGGGTGTCGCTGCCTTGGCAGCTCTTGCGAATGGGGCCTCTTTAACAGACATCTGCAGAGCTGCATGTTAGTCTACACCTAACACATTCGCCAGGTTTTATAATCTGCGCATGGAACCAGTATCTGCTAGAGCCTTGAACGCAAGCTCTTCGACTCAGGAGACTGGTTTGGTGTAGAGCTTGCTATAGCGCTTCCCATCTTGGCGATTATGCGATTATGCTTCTACAGTTCAGTAGGTTTCCTTGTGTGAACTCTGAACAACCCTTCCATCACTTCAGCACTTCTGGATGTTGCTAAGTTCGGTGGAGGAACTTGCTATAAGAATTCAGTACAAGGTAAGTTGCCTTCGCAAACTCTTGACTGGGTTGGTGCTCCACATGTAGTGGCTTCTCATGTGGCCCCATGTGTGTAATCCCCACTTATATTTCCTGTGATGCTGTGATGTTTCCCCTGAGACAGATCTTGTCTCTTGATCTCCGTAGTGTCTTTTCCCTCAGGGCAAACAGTCACTGTCACAATGTTGGAGTGAACGACAGATAGGGAACATCTCGGTTACGTACGGTAACCCTCGTTCCCTGATAGAGGAAACGGAGACATTGTGTCCTTCATGCCACAACTCCAGACTGCCTCTGAGTGGGTTGAGATGCTCTCAACTCCTTAGAACAGAACGAGTGAGCAGATCCCGTGCTGCCCTATTTATACCCGGATGCCCGGGGCATGGCCAGCTATGCAAAATCTGCACACCCAATTTCATTGGCCTTTTCTCAATGTTGTCAAAGGTGTTTGGGCTCCCAAGAGCGACCCCTAGTGTCATACACTCGACACAACGTCTCCGTTCCCTCCATCAGGGAATGAGGGTTACCATACGTAACCGAGACGTTACATTTGATTTCATTCTGAAATACTCTGTAATTATTGACTCTAGTAGATTATGTTGTATCCCGAAATATTCAGCGGGGTTGGATGTCCACCTGGAGACCTACTTATCTTTGTCCGCGTCAGCATGCAGTACACGTGCAGACCACTAGTCAGCAGTGCTCACGGGCATGTTGCTGGTGTAACCCGCAGTGCCACAGCAAAACCCGAAGAGGCCACTTGTCGGAGAAGCCATAGATATCTATACATATCTATGGGTGACGCATAATAGCCGAGACGGTGGCAAATAAATTTCAAATCAAATCATTATTTAAAACTATCGAAAAAGGAGACAACAACAGAACAGGGGAAGATTGCGTTGTTTCAATCTCAGCAAGGACTTGTACCACAGCAGAATATCATTGTTTGTCGTGGACAAATAATTAGTGATGTATAATCCTATGTTGTACAATAAATTATAAGACACATGTTCTAGCAGACTAATCACAGCGTAGAACTGACATGCTGTTAGAATTTTGGAGAGGTGCACATCAAGCTATGGCGTAGGCTAAGCATTTGATTTCAATAGTATTTGAAGCATTTGTTACTTAGTCACATGGGACAAACTGTAAAGTGTTTATGTAGGTGTCTACTATAATGAACACCTTTTATATTTTTGATATTTATTTAAATAAACTGTCAAATCACATGTAAATATTGCTCAGGTCTGAATGGGCTCAAACACAACATACGCCATATTTTAAAGCTCAATAGCATTTGAGGAGAATCACTTACAGTCATAAAACCAGCTCAATAGCATTAAATGCTACTGAGCTTTAAATTATGGCATATTTTGCATTGAGCCCATTCAGTGCTGAAAAAATAGCAATATTGGCAAATAATTTGACAGTTTATTAATAACGATTGAAAATCTGAAAAGGTGTGCATTATAGTTGACACCTACATTAAGACTTTACAGTTGGTTTTATGACTGTAAGTGATTCTCCTCAAGTGCTATTGAGCTTTAAATTATGGCATAGCTTGTGTTTGAGCCCATTTGGTACCGAGCAATATTTAAATATGATTTGACAGTTTAATTTTAATAAATATAAAAAATATAAAAGGGCACCTACATGAACACTTTACAGTTGGTTGTGTGACTGTAATTTGCTTCAAATACTATTAAAGTTAGAAAAGTGTATACCAATGTCATACGTAACTTCATAAATTCTCATAATGGTGCGTTGTGTTCTAGCGTCCTTCCGAGTTAGTTCTTTTAAGGTAGCCTGGCAAGACTGGTCTCCATGAGAACACAAGTCTGTTCTTTGCGGGTACCGTGTTTATGCATATCAGCACGTTCCAGTGAGAATAAAAAATACTATGGCTGTTTCTCAATTCCAAGAATGCAGAGGAATGCAGATATATATTTGACAGGCAGACAGTACAGCCTATCATAATGTTCGGAACATTTTGATTGGACAGACATTTTATGGTTCTATGCCTTCCACAGACAATATAAATACATAATACAAATACATACAATAAATGTAGACAAATTATCTTAGTGATTGTTATTGTAAAAGTATAATGATGTTAGAGAAGAATGCTGCTTTTTTAACAGCATCTTTACTAATGAAGCGCATCACCCGCACACCCCCAACCACGGCGTCAACAATAGCAACTAATTTAATACACATGGATGAGAAATGACAATACTGAAATAGTGTTAGAAAAATAAATAATATTGGCAGCTCATAGTAACATCAAAAGAGCACTACATAGTTTAACTTAATGCACACATCATACTATCAGGATGAGACAACCCATTCTTACTCCCGAGGCGTCAAAAACTGCAGAACGGTCAAGCGCCTCTAGCGTCACTATGAAGACGTCAACAGCGCCCCTCGGCGTCACTATATCGACGAACTGGGACCTACATTGATTTTAATGGGAAACTTTTGGCGTCAGAACACAGACGCGAAGGACATGAGATGATCGCTATGAAATCACGTTCAGGAAGTCTCATTCAGCACACATCGCGATATTTGCCATCAGTTTACGTGTGCGGCAGGTTGGGTGAGTAGTCGTAAATATGCTGTCTTAATGTTTGTTTTAAAATGTATCCTGTTTTCTTTATGAATCAGATTAGCGCCGTATGTTTATTCGCTTAATTATATCCGTCTTTGCGTTTTATTGCGTTTAACTAATCGAACACACCTGTTAACTGGAGCGATTAAACTCTGTCACGTGACGTCATAGACCTTCGATCAGTTTTATATTTATATCAGGTTCAAAGATGTAAGTTGTATTTGTAGTAAAATCATAGTAACCACAACACTTACAACAGTTGTTGCCAGTTGTACTGTGATATGTTAAGTTAAAACACCGTAAACATGACACTTACCATGTTTTTACCACAGTAACTGCAGTTTTACTGATATTTGACGTTAAAACGTAGTAAACATGACACTTACCATGTTTTTACTCCAGTAATTGTAGTTGTACTGTGATATATGAAGTTAAAACAAAGTAAACATGACACTTAGCATCTTTTACCACATTAACTACAGTTTCACTGTGAAATTTAAAGTGAAAACAGTAAACATGATATTTACCATGTTTTTACTACAGTAACTGTAGTTTTGCTGTGAAATTTGAAGTTAAAACAGAGTAAACAGGACACTTACCATGTTTTTACCACAGGAACTGCACTTTTGCTGTGGCAGTTTCAGTAAAAAAGCACAATAACCACAACACTTATTATGCTTTTACTGCAGTATCTTTAGTTTAACTGTGATATGTATAGTAATAGCACAGTGATCACCAAACTTACTATGGTTTTACCACTGTAATGCTAGTTTTGATGTGCTTTTACGACAGATACCACAGTAATCACTACAATTACTATTCCATGCTTGTACCTTTTAATGTAAAAAAAAAAAAAGAAAAGAAAAGAAAACATTTTGCACACAGATCATTATTAACATTCTCTATATAATTGTCTTTTCTTTCCCTTTTTTTTTTTGAGGAGACCTAAAGGAAGCCGTCAGTCCAGTCTTGTTTGTGGAGAGGTCTTCATTTAGAAACAGAGAAGACAGAAAGCTGCGGAGGGAGACATTTGCAGTGGTAGGTCTGTGTTCGTTTTACCCTTTTATCAAACATTCGTGCTGTTATAATTTGTACAGCATATATAAGATATATAACATGTTGTTTCTTAAACTTTTGCCTTGTCCAAATACTCACACTTGCAGTTTTGCACCTTGTCTAATTATATGACGTATTTCCTGTTTTTTGGCGTGAACTTGAAAACCACAAGTGTGTGTAGAACTTTTCATTACCTGATGGGACACACTTATAGTGTGGTAAAAATGTGAGTGTTTACAGAGATTTATTTTTAGTTTCAACTTTGCATTTTAAAATAAACTTCTAAATGTCTGTTCAGTATCTCCCTATAACAGATGTCAATTTAATTTGTGATGCTTCTGATCAAGTGATAAATAAGCAGTTGCAAATGATGTACAAAATCAATATACTTCTTTTTGCATAAAACATGCAACACTTTGTTTTACTACCAAATTATTTGTAATATCTAATTATTATAATTATTATTCATTTTTAACTTACATTGGAAAGTTTTCCGGTTCTCTCGCAAGATCTCACGATTTATTCCAAAACATGATGCACGATGGGATATGCTAAGCCTCCTGAGCAGTATTCAAAATGTTGTGGATTTAGTGTGCTTTAAGGGCACTGCAGTTTGGCATCATTAAGACCTGGGACAGTCTTACGCACGCACTTCCTGTCACATGCATGTGCTATAAAGTGGCCAAGACCACAAGTGTGGGTAATTGGACTGGGTAAAAGTTTTAAAAATGCCCCATTAGTACATCAAAGTCTTAATAATTCAATAATTCAGCTGAACACTTGTATGATATTGTACTTGTAGACAGTCCTGCAACGTTTACTGTACTGCTCATTCCCTCAGTCCCTGTAAAGTCTCATTTGACACTATCACAATATTTGTAAATCAGTTGTGCCCCTTTTTGGAAAGCAGTCAGACGCCCCACACAGTCAGAAACTTTATATTGTCCATTGGCTTCTTAACAAATTACTTCAAATGGGCCCCGTCAGCTCATTGTCCAACATTACATGATGTCTCTCTGCACCTCGTAATTTATCTGTTTCCATGAGTGGAAATGCTAGTTTGATGTGTCCTGTTAGCATGTAAACATGTTTAAAAGAATTCATTAGATATGTAGCTTGATTTTAAGGACTTACTATTAAAAATGGTTGCATTTAACATGTAATTTAATTATTTAATTTAACATACAATTACAGAGGCTATTTTTACAGTCTAAAAAAAAAAAGAAAACCCACATTAATGTGTAAACCAACAAGCTGCATGTAATGTAATAGTAATGTAATATAATGTAATTTCTGTCTTCCAGGATTACTCACAGATTGTGCTGTCCTTCTTTTTCAGGTCTCTACAATATCTAAACAACAGCTCCTTTATGAACCCTCACAAACCTTCCTAAAAACTAAAAGAGCTGTTACTGAGTCTCAGTGAGTCTTGCCATGATCAGCCCTTCCCAGGTACATCTTTTAATCGACATTTACTCATCAAATGCTCTGGTCTGAACCTTATTTTAAATTAACTGAATTTTATTTTTAAGAGTAAGTAGAGAACTTCTTGTTTTACAGAAGAGAAGGAAGACCAAGGAAGTCCTTTGTTCAGGGTGAGGAATGAATATGGTCATCTTGCGCCCAAACAAAGAAGACAGCAAAGTGCACATGTCCACTGGTGTGTCTGTACTGAAGCAGTGCTGGATTATGTAGTACAGCATTTTATGATGATCTCTCACAGGACTGTTCATGCAGCAGTGATTATTCTTTTTTTGTAATAATTTGTAATTTTATTTATTTATTTACTTATTTACTGGGTACAACTTAAAATTGTAGCATGTTAGCAAAGTGTGACTGGAACGTTTTTTATCTTAAGTTTTTAAAAACCACACCAACTGGTTTTCAGCAGTGTTATAAAAGTGGTTTAGTTGATGTAAACAGTTTACATTATTTAATTGTTTTGTAAATGTTGTGTGTAATACATTGTTAATTAATAGTTGATTGGTTTGAAGCAAGGCCTTACACTACACAGACTAAAACACATTTGGGTTTTAAGATGGAATCAAGAGAGTTCATGAACTTTGGAGAGAGATTCTAGAAGAAAAAGACACATTTACTGCAGCAATAGATGAATTCTAGAGCCAATTCTCCTGTTTCTGAGAACTACACGTGGCACTTTTGCCTCTGTAACACTTTCTTAAGTCTTGCATAATGAAATTCTTTTTGCAGTATTTTAACCATTTTACTTTGTACAGGTGATCTCATCAGCCAAATGAAGGGGTTTGACCAAGTGATGCTCATGAAAGGAGAGAAAGAAGAGGATGTTGTTAATTGTCTTCAAAGAAAAAGCTGCTCAAAATGTCTTAAAACCTTAAAGGTATGTGTACAGTACCTTAAGGGCCATAGTTGTTCACCCAACATCATGCAAAACATAAGCTGAGCTGACTGTCCATTAAACAGTTTCATCTAAATTGTTTGTGTTTCTTTTTGTTTTATTTTGACCAGGTCTGGGAACTGTCTGAAAATGGGATGTCAGGAGTGACAGATCCTCTGGCTGAGAAAAAGCTACACCACATCGGTGCTGAATATCAACCACAAACTGTTTACAGACACGACAGAAGAAGATCATGATGGGGAAATGGACGGAGAAGAGCAAGACATCAGTTTAGATGCGATGATAATGAATCATTATTTTCTCAAACAGTATCAAATGTCTTCTATGTACCACATGATCTGAATCAAAGTTGACTGGAATGGATTGTGTGACTTTAAGGACATTTCATCACTTATTTGTGTGGCATCAGCTGCAGTGAACTGATTAATATATGATGTTAATGTATTTTTAATAATCCATTATTATTTTAATTATTTTAATAATCCATATTTTTCTTAAATGTCATTTGTCTTGATGCTACTTTATCAACTTTATGCTGTATGCTTCAATAAAATGAATATGGTAAATATTGTGTATTGAAAATTTTTGGTAAATACATAATTTTACTAGGTCGGCTCATATGTGTATAGTATATATATTTTTATATATATGTTTTATACTTGAAAAACTACATATAATTAATAACCTGATTGTTTTTACTTAAGACATAAACATTTTTTATCAGGTTAATGATATTGGGGACAACAATACACCAAAAAGTTATTATTGTATATATTTAGTGACAAAAATGCCAATTTTTGGTGAAATAAAGGGAATTACAAGATGAATTATTTTGCATTACATTACCATGGGCTTTATTGCTACAAACACTTAAGGGATAACTGAGAATGTACCAGGAACGATCAGCGTGCATCTTTTACTGCATTAAAACCAAGAGCATGTACATTACTGATTCCCGGCCTGTGAGGAGCAAGATAAGGGGGTGAGGACGACATATTTACACTGATTTTTGCTAATTATTATTATTATTATTATTATTATATTGTGATTTTTACTACTGCATGAATTTTTCATTGTGTAATAGTAATAGTGAAATATCACAATGTGTATAAATTGTCTTTGATTACTGCTTAACAATGGGGAATAGATAATGGCAAGTTGTTGCAGGTTCATCCATTATATTTATTGGTGTTTACCTCAAAAATCTAAGAAATAATCTATTATTATTATTATTATTATTGTTATTATTATTATTATTATTATTATTAAAGCATTTCTTTCAAATTTTTCTGTTTGATCAGATGGCCTCACAGTGTCCTGTCAAAAGTTATATGAGGCATGATGTAAGAATAGAAAAGGGTGAACTGTGAAAACTGTCAGATGTAAATGTAACAACACAGTTTGTTGTCCATGATGAGGAGAACACATGTATGTAGGTTTTACTGCCCTTCTACCCCCAGGGGCCCAGTAGCACCCTCTGGAAGAGCCAAAAAATGCATATTTCAAATGGCTGTAAATTAGAGTCCGATTAACGTATCAAAGAGAAAATCGGCAGGATTACTGCTTATGCTATGTTGATTAAATAATGTTGGGCACAGTTTTCAGAAATATATGGAAAGCTGTTATAAAGGCATTTTAAATATTGCTCACAGTAAAATAGCAAATTTCAGCCTGCCTGTCAAATATGTCATAGAGATCTGCACAATGAACGTCTTTAGATATCCAGTTTTCCATTAAAGATATTATTTATTTCATTTGATTAATAAAACGTTTTAAACTACAGTACCCATAAGCCTCTGTCATTCTGTCGATGGAACGGGAAAACATGGCGCAGTTATTTGTAGTTCACTGAAGTTATGCTTAGGGTTAGGGTTAGGATCTCGCTGAAGAAGTAATTTCTCTCAACATAGCAATACTTCATTGTTAGCTTAATATATTACTAACGTGATAACATCAGTAAAACATACTTTTGTAACATAATGCGCTGTTTAATAAGGGTTGAAGATAATCCAATCACAGCGAGTCCTGCGGGTGACAAGAGAACTTCACAGCCACTGACATCCCAGCTGAACAGAGGCGTCACACTTACTTGTCCATTTATGGTCATTTATGACAAATTTCTTCCGTTTTTCGGCTGAAGGGACAGACTCGGTTAACCATAATTATATTAGCTACCTATTAGATTTTGTTATATTAACGTCTACACCTACAGTAATTATTGTTGACAAAAATTGGGCAATACTGATGTGCTGTATCTCATCCCATCCTCTGTTACCAAGCTTGTTTTTGCCACTATGAAGAATAAATAATAAAATAAATAAATAGAATAAGCAGTTAATTATAAAAATGTATTTAATTATTTAAATTGAATTATATATATATATATATATATATACACACACATACACTACCGTTCAAAAGTTTGGGGTCAGTAAGACTTGTAATAGTCTTTAAAGAAGTCTCTTATGCTCATCAAGGCTGCATTTATTTGATTAAAATATAGAAAAAAAACAGTAATATTGCAAAATGTTTTTACAATATAAAATAATGTTTTTTATTTTAACATACTTTAAAATAGAATTTATTCCTGTGATGAAAAGCTGAATTTTTATCAGCTGTTACTCCAGTCTTAAGTGTCACATGATCCTTCAGAAATCATTCTAATATGCGGATTTATTATTAGAATGATCAATGTTGGATAATATCAACAGTTGTGCTGCCAAATATTTTTTGAAACCTGTAATTTTTTTTTTCAGGATTCTTTCATGAATAACAAGTTTAAAAAGTACAGTGTTTATTCAAAATATACATATTTTATAACAATGTAAATTATTTATTATTAACTTTTAAGAAACTTTTAATTATTAACTTAATACATCCTTGGTGAATAAAAGTATTAATTTCTTTAAAAAAAAAAAGAAACAATAAAAATGTACTGACCCCAAACTTTTGAACGGTAGTGTATATATATATATATATATATATATATATAAATAAACTAAAAGGCAAGCACTTATTAAGTTAGTGATAATTGTAATTGTAAACGATAACTAATAACAAAAACAAAACAGTACATATAGTGTATGTCTTTCAGAGAACACTGGAAACAAATGCATTTTCTTAAAAACTTAAACTGACAACACATGTAAATGTTTCAAACTAACATCAAAACATATGACAGAATAACACCATGAAGTCATGCATGTCAAGTGTGTCATATCGTCTATAAAACTCCATGAAAATCTATAAAAATCAGCACAGCACCAAATAAACATTACTTGTCTGAACAATGGAAGAAACACCTGCTACATACAAACACAGAAATATACATTTGACAATAGCATTATGAAAAATATCATTTTGTTATAAAACCATTAGGAAGACACCAAGTAAAGTTTAGTACACAAAGCTTTATCAACATGAAAAAGACTATTTTTAACTATTCTTTTCATTACTGGTTGCATCTTCTGAAAAAAAAAAAACCCTGCAAAGTCTTAATATTGAGCTGGTGCCATTTCTGTATGTGTGGGGGATAAAAAGTTAAAGAGGGCCTTGTGCCTGATGGAGAAGGACAGCGTTATCTGCAAGAAACCCTGTAAGACAGAAAGAAAGGAAATATTACATTACATACAACATGTTAGTTTATAACATCTGCAGAGATGCTGTATAATCAAATTTTACATGCATTCATTATTAAAAGTAAGTCATTAATAGCAAGCTTCATATCTAATTCTTTTAAACATGTTTACATGCTAACAGGACACATCAAACTAGCATTTCCGCTCATGGAAACAGATAAATTACGAGGTGCAGAGAGACATCATGTAATGTTGGACAATGAGCTGACGGGGCCCATTTGAAGTAATTTGTTAAGAAGCCAATGGACAATATAAAGTTTCTGACTGTGTGGGGCGTCTGACTGCTTTCCAAAAAGGGGCACAACTGATTTACAAATATTGTGATAGTGTCAAATGAGACTTTACAGGGACTGAGGGAATGAGCAGTACAGTAAACGTTGCAGGACTGTCTACAAGTACAATATCATACAAGTGTTCAGCTGAATTATTGAATTATTAAGACTTTGATGTACTAATGGGGCATTTTTAAAACTTTTACCCAGTCCAATTACCCACACTTGTGGTCTTGGCCACTTTATAGCACATGCATGTGACAGGAAGTGCGTGCGTAAGACTGTCCCAGGTCTTAATGATGCCAAACTGCAGTGCCCTTAAAGCACACTAAATCCACAACATTTTGAATACTGCTCAGGAGGCTTAGCATATCCCATCGTGCATCATGTTTTGGAATAAATCGTGAGATCTTGCGAGAGAACCGGAAAACTTTCCAATGTAAGTTAAAAATGAATAATAATTATAATAATTAGATATTACAAATAATTTGGTAGTAAAACAAAGTGTTGCATGTTTTATGCAAAAAGAAGTATATTGATTTTGTACATCATTTGCAACTGCTTATTTATCACTTGATCAGAAGCATCACAAATTAAATTGACATCTGTTATAGGGAGATACTGAACAGACATTTAGAAGTTTATTTTAAAATGCAAAGTTGAAACTAAAAATAAATCTCTGTAAACACTCACATTTTTACCACACTATAAGTGTGTCCCATCAGGTAATGAAAAGTTCTACACACACTTGTGGTTTTCAAGTTCACGCCAAAAAACAGGAAATACGTCATATAATTAGACAAGGTGCAAAACTGCAAGTGTGAGTATTTGGACAAGGCAAAAGTTTAAGAAACAACATGTTATATATCTTATATATGCTGTACAAATTATAACAGCACGAATGTTTGATAAAAGGGTAAAACGAACACAGACCTACCACTGCAAATGTCTCCCTCCGCAGCTTTCTGTCTTCTCTGTTTCTAAATGAAGACCTCTCCACAAACAAGACTGGACTGACGGCTTCCTTTAGGTCTCCTCAAAAAAAAAAAGGGAAAGAAAAGACAATTATATAGAGAATGTTAATAATGATCTGTGTGCAAAATGTTTTCTTTTCTTTTCTTTTTTTTTTTTTACATTAAAAGGTACAAGCATGGAATAGTAATTGTAGTGATTACTGTGGTATCTGTCGTAAAAGCACATCAAAACTAGCATTACAGTGGTAAAACCATAGTAAGTTTGGTGATCACTGTGCTATTACTATACATATCACAGTTAAACTAAAGATACTGCAGTAAAAGCATAATAAGTGTTGTGGTTATTGTGCTTTTTTACTGAAACTGCCACAGCAAAAGTGCAGTTCCTGTGGTAAAAACATGGTAAGTGTCCTGTTTACTCTGTTTTAACTTCAAATTTCACAGCAAAACTGCATTTACTGTGGCAAAAACATGGCAATCATCATGTTTACTCTGTTTTAACTTCAAATATCACAGTACAACTACAGTTACCGTGGTAAAAACATGGCAAGTGTCCCGTTTACTGTGTTTTAACTTCAAATTTCACAGCAAAACTACAGTTACTGTAGTAAAAACATGGTAAATATCATGTTTACTGTTTTCACTTTAAATTTCACAGTGAAACTGTAGTTAATGTGGTAAAACATGGTAAGTGTCATGTTTACTTTGTTTTAACTTCATATATCACAGTACAACTACAGTTACTGGAGTAAAAACATGGTAAGTGTCATGTTTAATACGTTTCAACGTCAAATATCAGTAAAACTGCAGTTACTGAGGTAAAAGCATGGAAAGAATCATGTTTACTGTGTTTTAACTTAAAATATCACAGTACAACTACAGGTACTGTGGTTAAAACATGGTAAGCGTCATGTTTACTGTGTTTTAACTTAAAATATCACAGTACAACTTGCAACAACTGTTGTAAGTGTTGTGGT
Source organism: Labeo catla (assembly GCA_012976165.1). Lineage (NCBI taxonomy): Eukaryota > Metazoa > Chordata > Actinopteri > Cypriniformes > Cyprinidae > Labeo > Labeo catla. The sequence goes on along the minus strand of VONZ01001960.1, from coordinate 50,261 downwards.
TACTATGATTTTACTACAAATACAACTTACATCTTTGAACCTGATATAAATATAAAACTGATGGAAGGTCTTTGGCGTCATGTGACAGAGTTTAATGGCTCCATTTAGCAGGTGTGTTCGATTAGTTAAACGCAATGAAACGCAAAGACGGATATAATTAAGCGAATAAACATACGGCGCTAATCTGATTAATAAAGAAGACAGGATACATTTTAAAACAAACATTAAGACAGCATATTTATATGGAACGCCATTGGGGACAATACCTATTATATGAACCGCGTGAAATCTGGACGCATTAACACGCAAAGTTTGTACGTGTCTTTTTGGTACGTGTAAACGCGAACGTTTTGTACGTCTATACACGAAATTTTTTGTCGTGTTATTTAAAGACACGATCGTAACGTAACATTTTTGGCCATGTATTTTTGTTACGTGTTTCTAGACGAACGTTTTCGTCGTATAAACATGACATTTTTGAACGTGTAATATTTCTAAGTCTTATTTGATGTGCGACATACTAATTTTTCTGTTTTAGTTTAACTGGTGATAATTTAGGGTCAATGATTAAATACACTCAATGACTGCATGAATTAACATTATATTCTTTTGTAACGTTAAAGGAATTTGTCCTGTAGGTAAAGTGAGTGGTCTCGGTGATCCAACGACCACATTTCCCCTCTGATTAATACATTCGAGGTGTCCACTGCAAATAGCCTACTTCCCAGCTAACAATTTTTGGTTCCCAGAACGTTCTGGGAACGTTAGGTTTTGGTTCCCAGAACGTTCCCAGAACGTTACCGAGAACGTTCCCTATTGGTTAGCCAGGAAAGTTTTCTTAACGTAAATAGAACGTTCCCTGCAGGTTAGGGGAACGTTCTGGGAACCTATCGGGAACGTTCCGGGAACGTTCCCGCAACGTTCTGAGAACGTTCCCAGAACGTTCCCTGTAGGTTCCCAGAACGTTCCTCTAACCTGCAGGGAACGTTCTATTTACGTTAAGAAAACTTTCCTGGCTAACCAATAGGGAACGTTCTATTTATGTTCCTAGAAGGTTCCCTGAAAGTTCTCTGAAGGTTCCCAGAACGTTCTCCTAACCTCTTCACTCCGATACCGCTGCCGTATGTCAGCACTCCCGCGTCCCGTAGTGAGCAGCATGGAAGATGGACGGATGTGGACCTCAATAATCACTACTACAAACCATGTCTTGTTTTAAACTATTGTTTAATCCTTACAGATATTTAGAGCACATTTAGCCACCATAAAATGACATTAAATTATCCTTTAATATCCTAGATTTGTTTTATTCGTTAATATATAAGATTAGAAGTACCATAACCCAGATTTTGTTTATTAAAGCACCAAATAACACTGACTTCAACAAAATATTGGATTTTAAAAATGTGAATTTTATTTTTACAGACATTGAAAACGAATAACATTTATTTGACTTTACTTAGAATAATATTACATTCGTTTCTTACCACTGAATTAACGACGATGTGCTTCTCTCTTTTGGTCAGTACACAAAAACTTCTCCGTTAACATCATGTTCTCTTCAATTGGACGTGTCAAATTTCCCTGAAATCACAATATTTACTCTCGTATATATATATTAATTATAAGTAATTATTCATTAAAGCGATCAATCAACGAATGTTAGTCAGTAAAACGAAATGACCGTTAATTTTTAAATTACGCGGGTGCGCGGCTTTCTGTGGAAGGCAGGATTGAGCGCGTGCTAGAGAAGCGCGTGCAGATCAGAGGCGCGCAGAAAAGAAATATACAAACAAACCCAGTGTTAATGATATGATTTTCTGACTATGCTTAACCTTGGCTTAATTGGAATTATATTATAATTATAATTCGATTTGACCACTTTGACACTTTATTAAACGCTTATTTCAGACATGAAATTCTGCAAAAAAAAATAGTTTGCTTATGATGAAAAAGAATACATTTTAACATTAGAATGATCAGAAATATCTGCCAAGTTTTTATTAGTTTACACTGATATGACAACTAAAAATAACCTGCAGGGAACGTTCTGGGAAGGTTGTTTTTAGGTTATAAAATTAAACCAAAAAATAACCTGCAGGGAACGTTCTGGGAACGTTCCCTGTAGGTTGTAAAAATGCAATCTAAAAATAACCTACAGGGAACGTTCTGGGAAGGTTGTTTTTAGGTTATAAAATTAAACCAAAAAATAACCTGCAGGGAACGTTCCCGGAACGTTCCCTGTAGGTTGTAAAAATGCAATCTGAAAATAACCTACAGGGAACGTTCCGGGAACGTTCTCTGTAGGTTCTAAAAATAAAACCTAAAAATTACCTGCAGGGAACGTTCTGGGAAGGTTCTTTTTAGGTTATAAATTTAAACCAAAAAATAACCTGCAGGGAACGTTCTGGGAACGTTCCCTGTAGGTTATTAAAAAGAGAACCTACAGGGAACGTTCCTAGAACGTTCTCATTTGGTTCCCAAAAAAATAACCAAACGGGAACCATAGGGGAACGTTAGGGGAACGTTCTGTGTTTGCTGGGTTGTTGGCAGAACTAAATACACTAGGCCAGTCTAACGTTACCCTATATGTGGAAAAAGTCACCTCTTTAGTCAGCGGTTTCTGTGGCGTAACGTGTAAAGGGAGACCGGGGTTCTATTCCCACTGACAGCGCTTTTTTATTACTTTACAGTTAATAAACGCATTTGTTTTCAATAAAAATGATTTGACTTAAAATTCATTTTAATTCATAAAAGTTACATTTAGGGTAAGGTTAGGGGTAGCGCTCTTTAATATCTCAATAAGTTGCCATGATTTTAATATTGTTTTATAAATATAATGATTTACTGTCAATTATATTGCAGGATGTTTAATGCACAACAATACTGAGGAGCAAATAGTAACGTTATCTCTCACTATTTATAAGTAAATAGCATCTAAATGTCTACTGACTCCACAACTGTTGCTATTTACACTTGGGATGAGATGACACAGCACTGACATCACAACCAACGTATAAATGCATCATTGACTCCAAAGTTTTACGCTTGCCTATGTACATGCCAACGTAATATTTAGGTTCTCATTCACGAACAAATGTTACGTGTGACGTTTGCATAGGTATTTGCTTACCTAACAGCACGTCATCCCTCACGAAAAGAAATGTCGTCTGATGTTTATATACGTATACAGCAACGTGCCATCCCATCACAAATGCAAATTAAATCCTAAATAGAGCAACGCTTATTGGCTGTTGTGCAGTCTGACGCGACACCCGAACATATACTTCGTATTTACGCGTACAAACTTTGCGTGTTAATGCGTCCAGATTTCACGCGTTTCATATAATAGGTATTGTCCCCAATGGCGTTCCATATATTTACGACTACTCACCCAACCTGCCGCACACGTAAACTGATGGCAAATATCGCGATGTGTGCTGAATGAGACTTCCTGAACGTGATTTCATAGCGATCATCTCATGTCCTTCGCGTCTGTGTTCTGACGCCAAAAGTTTCCCATTAAAATCAATGTAGGTCCCAGTTCGTCGATATAGTGACGCCGAGGGGCGCTGTTGACGTCTTCATAGTGACGCTAGAGGCGCTTGACCGTTCTGCAGTTTTTGACGCCTCGGGAGTGAGAATGGGTGGATGAGAAGAGACTTTCAACCGGCATAACAAAAAATGTTTCTTTAGACAATCACCTATTGCACTTTTAAGTTGAAGTGACTTAAACTGTTGACTTGTTTGTACTTTATTTGAAAGAGAAACTGTTTACATGGTGTTTTCAGTAAAGTTATAAAAACATATACCTTATGTTTTATTTGAGCAGACTGTGTTTCCTTTTTATTGTGACTGCAGATTAAATTATCTATCCAATTTATGCTGATATTCAGGTAGAAAAAAGTTCAAAATTTGTTGTTTAGGAAAAAAAAAAAAAAACATAAAAAAGAGCATTCAATTAATCCAAGGTGAAATTTGTCATTTATCATACTATAAATTAATAGAGTGTCATGATGCAGTGGCACATAGCGCTACGAAACATATGGTATTGTGGTTTACAGAAGAAACTGCAAAAAAATTGAGAACAACCCCCAACAGACACATACTAACACAGACTGGAGTTGTTTTTATCTCGAGTCTCTACAAGACTTTTCTACAGACCACAGTACTTTCATATCATCTTTGCAATCATCTTACGTGGACTACAGACCCTAAAAATGCCTAAGAAAAAAATTGTGTTTGTTTGTTGCTGTTTGTGCTTTTGGCATCTGGCTGGTGAGTAACAAACATGTTTTTATGGTTTGAATCAATATCACCTGTGAGTCTAGATTTGTGTGTGTGCTTTTAATCAGTGCTTCTTTTTTTTTTTTAAATGCTTCTTGTCATATTAAGTAAGGATATCAAAATTCTAACCTCAGATAACTGTTTCTATCTGACAGTACATCATCACTGTTAACCATGTAAAGATCTACTGAATGTAATCTGCACTAAATCAAATTAATGTACCATATGAAACCATATAAAACCATATGAATCTTAATCATGTAAAATAATTATTTACTTGTCTACAAAGCAAAATCTAACTATGAATACAACTATGAGTGCAACTGACTTAGAAGGAGATCGGGGATGGTTGTAACACAAGTCATTTGTAACACTTCCAATTTCTCAAATATGGAACAAGTTATAAATCACCTAATTCAATTCACACATTCTCAGTTTAGTCCATATTTATTCCACATGTGAGGATGTAGAGCCCTGTACCAGACACAGCCGATTTTAACTAATTTTGAAGTAAGAAAGTAACTTTTTTGCTTCATTTATTTTTTTGAATGGCAGTCTCTACTTTGTAGTTACAATCAAAATTATATAAATTATATTTATTGTGTCTGTGTAGACATTTTTCATGTAAATTTTTATTTAATCTTTGAATTTCAGTATGTCTTGGTCTTGGAAGAGAAAGATAAACCAAGGGGTGTCACTCAATGTGTTCAAGATTTTTTTTTTTTTTTAATGGTCAAAATGTCAAAAACCATCCCCAGTCTCCCCCATATCAGTTCAATTAAACCAGCACTGAGATATTAATTTTACTTTAATTAGAAGTTCAATGTGTAAATGAGAAACTGTCTCTGATCTTCAAGTGTGTTTGCTGATCCAGATGCAGTGAAGTCAGTGTCAGTGATGGAGGGAGGTTCTGTCACTCTAGAATCTGGTGTTACTGAAATACAGAAAGAAGATCCAATTATGTGGACATTTGGACATGCAGAGACTCTTATAGCTTACATTAATAAAGAGGAAGAAATCTTCAACACATCTTGTGGTGATGTTGCAGGATTTGGAGACAGACTGAGTTTGAATCCTCAGACTGGATCTCTGACCATCATGAACACAAGAACCACAGACTCTGGACTTTATCAAATAACCATAAAAGCCACAGCAGTGATCACAAACAGATTCAATGTTACTGTCTATGGTGAGTAGAAAAGTTCAGGATTGTTTGTTCTCTTTTACAGTTAGGCCAGTGATGTAACTATTATCGTATGAGTTCCAGTTCAAAAACATTTGATGGGGTGTCACTGCCACAACTTACAAGAACAAATGTAAATACAAGAAAACATAACACTAATTTTTGTTTTAAAATCTGATGTTCTCAAGGCTACTTTTCACAAACTATCACAAGTTCAGTGTGTTTGTCGTCTGCCCTTAATTAATATGCCTAAAGTAGTTTCACCATATAATTAGTTTTAGTTAAGCTTTCTTAAGCCAAATTAAAACAAAACAAAAACAAACAACTTTGGAATAAATGGCAACCACCCCATAGCAATGTGGGAGTAAGTTTTGTAGACACTACTCGCACCTCCTTCAAAAAATGTAAAAATATATCTTGATATTGAGTCATTATTAAATGAGCCATAAAGAAATAATAAATGAGTCCCCTTCATATTTCAGCAAGTTTTAAAGTACTGTGTTTAATATAACATAATGTACTTTTTTCCCCCATGAATGAGGTACATGAGCTACAAATACAAAGCATCTGATAAGATGAGTGTAAAACACTAAAGAGGCCATTCCTTAATTTATTTAATTTTTCTTGTCACACCTTATTTTAAGGTTCAATTCTCGGTATTAACAAACCATTAACTATGACTTCTGCCTTAATAAACTACTAATTTTCTGCTTGTTAATAGTTAGTGAGGTAGATGTTAAGTTTAGGTATTGGGTAGGATTAAGGACGTAGAATATGGTAATGGAGTACAGGCACATGCACAGGTAGGGCTTAACCAGAGCACATGCCCTTTTTTCCTTTACACTCCAAAGTGCCCTTTTTTGGTAGCAGTGTTTGTTTGTTTTTTTTCTCTTCTTCATTAAATCAGTGCCTGTTGGTCACCCTTTATGTTTGTCTGCCTGTTTTACAAATATTTAGCCAGTGAGAGGACCAGAGAGAGAGGTTTGGCATTTGCCATCTAGTCTATAGCCAATACACTTAAATAGCCTATGCATACAGTAACATTTCATCTCAAAATTAGATTTTGGCCAAATGTATTTTACAACAGAAAAAAAACTGAGTGCCGTATAGCTACAATAAACTTTGTAACCTGTTTGTAAAACACTGATATGGTCCCCCAATTTTGAACTTCCAAAACGCAGTTTAAATGCGGCTTCAAATGATCTTAAATGCAGTAGTAAACGATCTCAGACTTGGAAGAAGGGCCTCTAGTGTAACAATCGGTTATTTTCATTTCAAAAATACAATTTATATACTTTTTAATGTCAAACGCTGGTCTTGTCTCGCTCTGCCTGAACTGCCGCATTTAAACTGCATTTTGGAAGTTTAAAATCGAGGCACCATACCAGGTTATTATATGGAGAAAAATGTATGCCTTAAAAAACAATTTCTTTACGGCTAAAGAAAGAAAGACATGAACATCTTGGATGACAAGGGGATGAGTACATTATCTGTCAATTTTTGTTCTGGAAGTGAACTAATCCTTTAATTAATTTGTCATTAAGATGTGGCCAAAAATGGGAAGGGTGCCCTTTTTCAGTTTCACATGCCCCTCAAAAGTTCTGTGCATGGCCCTGATGCAGTATATGTGCTTTATAAATACTAATAAACAACCAATATGCTAGTAACATGCATGCTATAAGTAGCTAGTTAACTGTGTGAATTTGTCCCTATACTAAATTCAGTTCAATTCAAATTTATTCGTATAGCGCCTTTCACAATACATATCGTTGCAAAGCAACTTTACAGCAAATTAAATGTTTTACAATATATTTAGTAGTGGCTTACTAGTGGTGAAGTTTGTCAAGTTGATGTACATATGGCAGAGATGTGTGGTAAAGATCAATTAATGACGTAATCAAACAGACAAAGAACACTATAAATTAGTAGCAGAATTCGGTAGTGGTGTATGTTGTTTCAGGGTTGGCATCATCTGAAGTCCTCTGAGGGGTTGGCATCATCTCTTCTTAAGTGTTCTGGATCCACACTGGAGCTTGTGAATTCCTAGTTACCACGAGATGTCAATCCCATGGCAAAAACAGAGAACAAATAGGAACATAATTAGCATAGCTGCTGTTCCAACCAAGCGAAGAAAGATTTGTTCAACCAGAGCTAAAAGATTAATAATGAACATTTGATCAGATATGACTGCAATAAAAGCTTATGAGATGCATTATTTGAATGCATGGCTAAAAATATGAGTCTTTAATCTAGATTTAAACAGAGAGTGAGTCCGATCTCCGAACGTTATCAGGAAGGCCATTCCAGAGTTTGGGAGCCAAATGTGAAAAAGCTCTGCCTCCTTTAGTGGACTTTGCTATCCTAGGAACTACCAAAAGTCCAGAGTTTTGTGACCTTAGGGAGCGTGATGGATTGTAGCGTGGTAGAAGACTAGTTAGGTACGCAGGAGCTAAACCATTAAGGGCCTTATAGGCAAGAAGTAATATTTTGTAGCTGATGTGGAACCCAGTGCAGAGACTTTAAAATTGGGATAATATGATCATATTTTCTTGACCTGGTAAGGACTCTAGCAGCTGCATTTTGGACTATCTGTAGCTTGTTTATTGAAGATGCAGGACAACCACAGTAGTGCATTACAATAGTCCAGTCTAGAGGTCATGAATACATGAACTAGCTTTTCTGCATCAGAAACAGGTAACATGTTTCGTAGCTTGACAATGTTTCTAAGATGGAAGAATGCTGTTTTTGTAACATGAGAAATATGATTTTCAAAAGAAAAGTTGCTGTCTAATATAACACCCAGACTTTTGACTATAGAGGAAGTAACAGTACATCCATCTATTTATAGATTGTAAGTCAAGAGATTGTGTGGACTGTTTTTTTGTCCAATAAGTAATATCTCTGTCTTATCTGAATTTAGTAGGAGAAAATTTTTGGTCATCCAATCTTTAACATTTTTAACACACTCTGTTAACTTCAATAATTTAGAAGTAACATCTGGTCTTATTGAGATATATAGTTGAGTATCATCAGCATAACAATGGAAACTAATCCCGTGTTTTCTAATAATATTACCACTAATAATAATAATTCCCACTAAGGTGTTACCAGTTTTTATTTTTTATTTTTATTTTTTTTTTTGATAAGGTCAACAACAAATATTGTTTTATCCACAGGCATAATATCTGTACCATTAGTAACTACACTGCAGTCTAACTCAAGAAACATGCAAAAATGAATTGACCCCAGAAAGGCTTTTTTTTTTTTCTTTTTTAAACGATCTGGTGTAACTTATTCCCTACATATTCTTAATTACATAACATCCTTATTACAGCTCAACTGCCTGTTCCTGTTATCAGCAGTAATGCTTCACAGGATCCTTTATCATCATTATCATCATCACAGCAGAACTGTTCACTGGTGTGTTCAGTGGAGAATGTGGGTCATGTGACTCTCTCCTGGTACAAAGGAAACAGTTTATTGTCCAGCGTCAGTGTGTCTCAACCCAAAACAAGTGTTTCTTTACATCTGGAGATTGAGTGTCTGGATGATTCCTACAGCTGTGTGCTCAACAATCCCATCAGCAACCAGACTCAACATCTCAACACTGGACTTTGTCACACATGTCCAGGTGTGAAAGGTAAAATTTCACGCCATCTTTGACCACAAAATCTGAATGGGCACACATACTTATACCACAAATATGGTATAAATCAGGCATAGCCAGCTCTGCTTCATTACACCTTGCTGCTATTTACAACTTAACACCTCGATTATCTGGTTCAGGTGTGTTAGAGGTTTGAACTGAACTACACTCTCCATTATTGTAGTCCTCCTGGAGCAGGATTGGCTACCTTTTGCATAAATGCATTGACATTGAATTGACTGAAATTATTACACAAATTTGATACCACAAAATCATTAAATGTGAAATGTCGTCATGTGGGGGAAAAAAAAAACAGCATAATAAGATGATCATTTTAGAACAACTTATGTGCCACTGCATCTTCACACACAATCTGGAGCAAATGCAGAGATGCTTGGGCTTAACTCTGTGCGCTGTGTTGTTGTTTATAGTGTTTGTTATAGATCACACACATTCACTTACTCTAATGACTCTCTTTAGATGCTACAGTACCGGTCCCACAGTCTTCCTCACAGTCGTCTTCTTCACATTCTCCAGAACCTGCATCTATGTATTCAAAATCTGCATTGCTGATCTCTGTTGCTACTGCTGTTGCTGGATCTCTGTTGACTGTAGCTGCAGTTGGGATGATCTGGATCTACAGAAAACACAGAAAAACTGATCAAGAAGGCAAGTATTACCTAAAACTGACACATATGTAAATAATATGCATTCAATAAAAGGACATACTTTAAAAATATATCTGAAATGAAAAATCATTGTTATGAAGAAACAGATCTAAATTCTCATATCTTACGATAAAGTTCTAATATTTTATTGCATCTATTCTTGTTGTTAGAAACAGTTCAAACTCGTGAGGAAGAGATCACTTACGCTGATCCAATATTCTACAAAAGAAATGTGCAAAAATCGGTAAGACCATTATTTGTGTACATCTGTGTCTTGCCCTTAAGTTTAAAGTATATTCACTTTGTCACATAATTTTGCTCAATTTGCGTGCCATACAACGGAAGACAAAACAAACGCACAACACAACAGAACAACGAGAAAGCACGCGTCAGACACGAACCACGTGCCACACAAAACAACACACACATGGACAGAGGAGCGCACGGCCCGAGAGAACTCGAGACCGCACGGTCCCACAGCACGACAGAACATGGAGCGCGAGTGTCCGAACCCCGACACGAAACCGAAACTTGAACAAGACATGAGTGCTGGGATCCGAACACCGCCCTCCAACATGAAACAATGCACGCAGACAAGAGAGCGGGTGTCCTCGAGCCGCGCGCTCACAAGGAAACAAGACAAGAAGGGAGTGCCAGGGCTCTGTCACAAAACCCACGAATAAACTAGACAGAAGTGACAGAACCCTGACAGGTTCTTTTAGGAACTGTTCACGGAAAGGTTCTTTTGGGGAACCAAAACGGTTCTTCTATGGCATCACTGCAAAAACACCCTTTTGGAACCTTTATTTTTAAGAGTGTACATGTTGCAGCATATTCATATTTGAAGTGACATTCCCTACAAGAATTCCTGTGTAATTGTTAGGAACTTGAGGGGAACCAACTTCATACATTTACTGGAAAATCACTGCTTCACTATGGTTGAAGTCATTTGAGCAAAAGAATGAAGTAGTTAGAAGTTATTTCCATAAAAATACTGTGCAGCACAGATGGTTATCATGAAAAGTCCAGTAAAGCTGACACGACCATTATCAGAAAACAAATGTGCAAACTTTAGGTCATGTCAGTCCAGTGCTTCATGTCTCCTCTTAATCTCTAATAGCCAGACTATATATATATATATATATATATATGCATTGAATTAACAGTGCTTGCATTTTAATGCCTTGTATTTTTAGGGCTTGCATTTTTAGGTTCTGAAATTTAACATAGTTGTTTATTTTTTAAGCTGTGAATATTTCAATTCAAAATATTTCACCCACATTTTTATAACTAAAAATTCAAAGTGACCAGTAGAGGCACAAGTCATTAATTCACAAAATACTTATTTGCAGAAATGGAGCAAGCACCAAGCAGAAGTTATGATCAGTGGTGTAGTCAACTTTATCAGTCGACTTTGCGTATAGCCACTTCTAAATCCCCTCTGATGCACATCATTCAGTGATCTCCTGCATTAGTCAAAATCATGACAGTCCACCACATCCTGTCATACATGAATAAATCCAAATATGTGCTAAAACACCCAGTAAAGACAGTGATGATGTGGTCAGGAATATTTTGGCATGATATTTTATATAGCGCGTCCACAGGAGTTACACATTCTGTAACTTGCGGGCATTGTGCATAATTCTACACCATCCCACAGATTTCACAATTATAAAGCATGAAATTCCCACAAACATTAATGCTCTTTAGCATGTTGGTTGAAATCAAAGATTATCAGAGCAGATCAGACCAGTCATTTTAAAACTTTCTGTGACACAGAACTTCACAGACAGTGTGAGTGACTGAGTGGTAGCCTACTGCCTCTTCTCCCACTCTCTCAAAATGCACAAATGGCCTCAGATAACATCCACAATGAGTTTGATCTATAATCAAATCCCCAACTGTCAGATTGAATTAATACATTCAATTAAAATCATGTCCTTATTGTCAGGCTATTCCATTTTATTTATCCATGATACATGTTTTTTTTTTTTTTTTAATATTTACCCTAAGTAATTTTGTCCAATTACTTGTTTGCATTATTTAGGCATTAACATTTTTTAAGGCAGTATATTTTTTGGTAACACTTACAAAGCAACAAGTGTTGAAGTCTCATTTGGTAATGCATTAATTAACATGAACTAACAGAGCAATTATTATTATTATTATTATTATTATTATTAGAATATGAAGTGAATCGAGTGTTCTTTAGCATTGCTGGTGCCATGAACCCTACCCCGACAGCAACCCGAACAGAACCGAACTGTGGCACTGGTGTATCGTTACACCCCTAGTAAACGCAGACTTACAGATTATTAGAAAAAATATTTGAATTTAATATCAAAATATTTTCTAAATGCTTTTCCATTTATCTGCTCTTGACTTGTTATGCTGCCTGGTGCTTAAGAGCCATTGCCACTCCATCTGCACTTCAGTACAGCACTCTCACTAATTTCAGAAGCACCATCAGTGATCTGATTCTGGAACAGGACCTGGCCTGAACAGACAAATCGCATGTGAAAAATTGGATGAATATCCAACACAACATCTAAGCTCTTTAACTGAAATTTATTAACAAGCAGGGCATTAAAAATGGTTGATTTTTTCTTATCTCATGGGCATGTATCTCTTTATATCTTCTGTCTTTGTATTTTCCAACAGGAGGATGAGGTGGTGTATGCAGGTGTCGTCACAAGACGTTGAACCAGTTCCTCTTTAATAATATTGCGATCAGAGTCAGTATGGTTTACATGTGCAGTATAGTGACAAAACTGTTTAACATGCAAAAGTGCTGCGTTTACCTTATGTTTCAGGGCGCCAAAAATAAATAAATAAAAAAAAATACACCTGTAAGTACATGTAAATAGCATCGCTTGACTGTCACTCTGAAAAATTATATTACCTTTAATTCAAATGTTTTATTTATCTTGTGTGTACCATATTGTCTAGAAAAAAAAGACCCTAAATTTGCACCGTCTCAAAGTTTTGTCTGTATATAGGTCAAATTTTATTTTTACTTTCAGAAATAATGTAATTTATAATCAAATTTGATATAACGAAACAGAAAGCTGATCTGGCTTAATCTAGATTTATTGGCTTACGTACCTCCATTTATTTACTGTAAATATATACGTTTCATGTAAACATGGTTTTGTAGTAACGTTTGTACTTCAATATGTTATTTGCATCAAGCAGCTTTGGAATAAGTCACAGCATGTATCAGACAATAAAAATGTGACATTCTAGAAAATACAGGTATTTTAGGTTTTTGGGGGGAGATTTTTTTGATTGATTTGATTATTGTGATCCTGCATGTTTCAGTTATATAAAGACCAGAAGGTTAAACATATTCACATACAGAAAAAGCTGAGCATCATGGGACATTAACCAGATTTTATTAAAGCTTTTATTCAGGAAAACCTTTGATCTTATAATCAAGGGGTTTTTACAGATTATGTGCATTTATAGTCTATAAAGTGTCCTCTGAGCCCTTAACAACTCTTCAATATAATTCATCTACATGTAACAGACATTTGCATACACTTAAAATTCAGCACTAAATCTAAACCTCATAATATATTATTAAAATGTACTAAATTGAGAGCTCACATGGGAACCTTGGTCAGATATCGGTTCACAAGTTCTTATTTTTAGTTTTAGTGTATTTTCAGGAAATCAGTTGACTTTCAACATTTTATATGTTCTTGCAGCTTATTCACCTTTTTAAAAATCACTGGTCGATACACACAAAACTTGAGCAATAAAATATGCAGAGTGACAGTATACATTTAATTTCATGCTACATATTGGCAGCAAACAAATGTTTTTGGTTTATTATTATTATTATCAGTACTGCATTTTAACAGACCCAAACCCCAGAAGGCCTCATTTTTAGATCTGGAAAGAAATGTGGTTTTGTCTGTTGGGTAGGCAGTTTGTACATGAGAAAGTGGTGAACACTGGATGTTTGTGGTTAATGTGCATCAGTGTTTGCATATCTTGAGGCGTGGATAGTGTGAGTGTGTGTTCCTGTAAATCGCTTGAGGCAGAAGAACTTCCACAATTTCACTTCCTCATTCTGAGAAACAGTTTAACTGCAAAATAAAGTAAAAATGCTAAATGTTTAACAAAAACATACTCTCTGTGAGATCTTACTGTGTAATTGTGAAATATTAAAAATATATCATATGCTATGTGTACCTGAAATATAAGATTGATATTTAGTGGCATACGCATTGCTCTATATAATCTTAACCTTATACAGATGTGACCCTGCAGATAAGAAGTGTTAGTTTCAGTGAGTTATTTTCAGCTCCAGCAACACTTAGTAATTTCTGAGAATTTTCCACTGCTCTTATTATCATACATATATGTTTTTTATCATGTTGGTCTGTCCATTTCAAGGACAAAAACAAGTGAACGTTTTACAAATAAAAGCTTCGCAATGCATGACTTGTATTTACGCATACTTTACTGCAATTTGTGTGTTTTATGCATAAGTGATGATTTATTTGCATCTTCAGGGAGTTAAAGTTATAACATTTAAAAACAACAACAACAACAACAACAACAAACCAATAGTTTGATCTAAACAGTGATTTTTTAACAAACATTTTAAATAAAGTCACTAGCAGTGTAGCATGACAAACACCAACCACCATTATCATATCATGTGACCGATCTTTCTACATTACACCTTCCATCAGCAGTCAGTCAAAAACACACATCTATTTTTAAATACCCCACTATTTTAAATCTATCCCATCTATTTTAAATAGCCCACAGCGGCTAACAAGTCTGTGCTAACTATCAAAACCCTGAGCCCCTCTATTTAGAGTGTCATAGTAACATAGGCATACCCTTTTAGACTCGTGCCCTCTCGTGTTCAAAACAAGGATTTTCCTCTACAAGAATGATTCTACTCTTAACAGACTGGGGCTTAGTAAGAAGAATCATTCAGACTGAATTGCAAATCGATTCAAACCATTCTGCTAACCTGTTTGGCCAATTCATTAAAAAAAATATATATATATATATATATATATATATGACTCAAGAGTAATTCATTACTGAATCGGCTCTGATTCTAAACAGCTATACAGAAAATACCAGTCAGATCTTGTTGTGATATTGTGTTCAAAAATATGAAGTATGGTTTTCAATATGGTGATTGTTTCAATTACTGCTTCAATATTTAATGTCTTAATATAGACTGAGAGTCTTAGGTGCCCTCTAATAGCAGTAGTACGGTGCTTTCCACTGGACAGCGCCAGTGAACTAGAGTGAACCAGTGAACTTTGGGTGACTTCCAAGAATATGACAAGGATGGCACAAACAAGTATGATGAATGGTCATGAGCACACCTGCATCGTGGGAGAGGGTGAGACCAAGGATGAAATGGAAAATGGTTCAAAGTAGTGGAGTAAGACCAATCAGAGGCCGAATCGTCATTTTTTGTCTGAAAAGACTGATAAGAACAGGGTATAAGTATGGATGCCCGGACAGACAAAGATTCAGATGCGGCGGCTGTCATCTCGGCTTTGTTGCTGTGTTCAATAAAGTCTTATTTTGACATCTGGAACTCTGCTTCTTGAGCTTTATTAACAAATTTGAGAAAACCATTGTTTGTTTCCACAACAATCTACCTGATCTCACGACGAAACTGTACCTGTGGGAACCTTTTTGCAAGACGTGAAATACGTACCAATAAGTACATATCACTGCATTTTCCAACAGAAATTAACACCAGAGGCAGTAAAACAGCAAGCACTTCTAATCATTTTCATACACAGTTATAATCACAGCTCCATATGTTTCTGGACATAACAAGTTTGCTCGGTAGCTCAGCTGACACAGAATTGGACATAGGATGCGGAATCCCTGAGTACGAATCATGACTCACAATGATAGAGCTGAAAGATGAGAGCTCGAAAAACAAGCATGCCTGCATTTGTGTTTTTATGTCACATTTAACTGTGGTGACATACAAAACCAACATCACAAAAACCAAAGTCCCTTTAAGGCAAGTCATTTCACTCGGCGGCCATCTTTGAAACGCCTCTCGGGCAGGCAAGTGCAGCTCCTATCTCTTTGAATGGGGAAACAAATCAAATCAAATTCTCCAAAACTGTTCACCAAGTTTACGATTAAATTTCATATTTGAAATCACTAATGAAATCCGACAACAAACTGCCTCATACAAATCATTCCTTATGCTCCAATAGCATTAAAAAAAGCTATTTTTCAGTCAAGATCCGTCAGTGTGCATGTGTCAGAATGCTGACTGTTTCTATAGCAACCAGAACTGATGACTGGCTCTTTCATTAAGAAGGCGGGGCTTCGTTGCCATAATGAGCCTCACATTTTTCCCCATTCAAAACTATATGACTGACAAGTCTTGGGTATTCTATGGTCTTTGATAAAACAAACCATATGCATGATAATCTGTTCCGGGGGAAAAAATACAAACAAAAAACAAACACTCATAGTGGACATGTCACATTGAATGTGTCACAAAACATACTATTGTTTGCTATTGCTACATATTTCGCGTAGCAATAGCAAACAATGGTCACGGATCGAATAATCATTGTACATCAAAAATATCATAATGCATTTTAAAATAATAATATGCTAAATTATCTGACTTGCACACAAAATAATGTTTTCTTGGGTTATGCTCACAGACATGTTCTAGTCATATTTTTATCTTTTGTATGCTTATGCCATTTTTCACTTCGCTTTTGTTTCCATGTTCTGTGTTCGATTTGCCAAATGTTGTGGTTGGAGTTTCATGTAAATCAGGGTGGGCTTAAGCGTTATCATTCGCCCACTAGTTCTAGATCAACAGCTCCTCCTCTAGCCAATCAGTTGAAGAGGGGAGTTGATGTCATCACAATGCACCTCATTAGCTGTTGATGACACAGTGATCTGTTTACATGTACAGGTGAAAATATGGATAATTGTCAGCAGGGGTAACATCTTTTCATACAGTACACCATTATATTGTCTGCCTGTCACAGCTGTACAATTGGTATTTAGTACCATAAGCGTTGCTCTATTTTCATGACCTTACATCTGCAGTGACCCTGCAGATAAGAAGTGTTAGATTCAGAAGTTATTTACAGCTCCAGCAACACTTATTTCTGAGAAGTTTCCACTGCTCTTGTTATCACACATAGGTCCACATCTCTGTTTTGTGAAGGACCTCACATCATTTATTTATTTATTTATTATTTTCAGTTTCTAGCAGTAGCATGACAAACACTAACCACCATCATCATGCCATGTGACTGATCGCTCTACATCAAACTTCCATCAGCAGTCAGTAAAAAACACATCTATTTTACCTTATAAAGAGCCTCCTAATTTTAAATATCCATCAATGCAAAAAGATGGGTTTTGTCTGCAAAATGGTACAGCAAATTACAGTATCTGACCGCAGATGTTAAAAAGACAATGCTTACTAGTTAAACCCTGATTTCCAGGAACTGTGTGAAAAAAAAAACATCAGCTTACACTTTTATACTAGCGCTCACTAGTGTTTACAAGAAGAATTTTCCTCTACAAGAATAACTCTGCTGTTAACAGAGAGGAGGCGTTAAAATAGATGTCACAGTGGAGCAGCAAATCAATGACAGTTTAAACATAACATTAGGGAAAAAAACTGATAAGTCACAGATACTTTAAAGATTTGCGTGTACATATTCTACAAATGTTTTATCTGCAGTAAAGAGTTGTTTACAAATACCTTCAACTTTATAAAAAAACTTTTCTTTTTTTTCCACTGATAGACAGTGCATTTGTAGGTTTGGTTTCAAATAACTGTAGATAAACATTCATTTCATCCAGGGCTCCTTCGGTTCTCTATCTACTATCGCATTTCTAGTGAGAAACGATGTATAATATTCTTTTTAAACGAGCTTAATGAATCATTCAGACTGAATCGTGAATCTATTCAAACCCAATCGGCCAATTCATTCAAGAGAACCGACTCAAAAGAATGATTCATTAATGAATCTGATTTGTTCTAATTCTAAAGAGTCGACAGTAAATAAATAGCACATTATTTGATTGTAGAAATATCCAAATAAATGGATTAAGATTTATATACATTAATGCCAGAGCCTGACAGAGCATGAGTGTGATTCGCAGTGCAGTTTACAGATGTAACAGTGCCTCTATCAGAAAACATGAATAAAAACACTTTATTGCTATTTACACAACAGTTCATAAATCTATTCTTACATGAACTGCCTTACAATTATTTATGTAAGAACCGTTAATGATGTATGTAAATTCATCGCTTTATGACGGCAGAAAGATACAAGAAAACACACAAACGCATATTCAAATATTATTCAATCAGCCTATCAAAACAACACAATTTTTGCCGCACACAGTTACAGGAAATTAAAATATTGTATCAGAAAAAAAAACATATGCTAAAGAAAATCTTAGATTGAGACATCCTGATGTCGTCAAACTTCAGACACATATTTGTGAGGGTCTGGTAAAGATTTGCACCTGCTCCACCTGCCAAGGTGTTGTGAGGTCTCAGTGATTTCCTCTGTGATTTTCATGTGTGGTTCTGTGGTTGCTAGCAGGCTTGTGCACAATTCAGAATTGAATTGAGAATGACTCCTAAATTCCAATTCAATTCTTGAATTTGAATTTATGTCAAAAACAGGATCTAGAATTACAATTCGAATTTGAATTAAAGGAAGCAGAATTGCAATTCAATACAAATGCAAAGAAATTCATATACATAAGTGAAGTGTTTATCAATGAAGCTTTACAATATATGTCAGATATGATTTCATTACATATTCTATAAATGATATTAGTTTGAACTACTTGTACAGATTACATTAACAGGAAATGAACTTTGAAATGAAAATAACATTTTGAACAGAACTAATCAAACATTGAGGGAGTCATTTATTTCATTATTTGATCATTATCTATATGTTGGAACAAAATGTATGCAGGGTTGAGGAGTGACTAGTTATGTGTAATGAAAGTATGCTATTAAATTACAAAATTAATGTAATTGTATGTGAGATTCAACACATTCTTTCTGTTGTATGACTGTGTGGAATGTCGTTGAATTGCCATGAATTTAATTCCACTTCCTGTCATTCCAACTCCAATTCAAATTCAACTTCCTGTGGAGCGGAGTCAATTCAATTCAAATTCCAAGTCATGAATTGAATGGCAGCCAATTCTGAAATTCTGAATTGTGCACAAGCCTGGTTGCTACAGGTGGTTGTTTACTAAAGAGCCACAGTTATGATATTGCTCGGGCCCCTCCTATGATGCAAGACTATGGGAAGTGTTCACCTGTTTTATTGTCTACCAGGTGAACAACGTAAACAAACTCACCTTGTGCAATACAAGGACATGCCATTTTAACTGAAAAATATAATTTACAGATGTAAGGTTAATGTGCGTTCCTCCGAAAGTGATACTTCCCAACCTCTACTAAGAAAAAGTGCAACATTACGCCACTTAAATCGAATTTACAACTCAAGCGGAATCCCATGACTTCGATGCTGCAGGGATGCGCGTGCACGTGACGTCACTCGAACATGGCGGCACGCAGCGAGATGGTAAACACATGATAAACATTCACTTCTAAACAAATAAAACTGAGTAAATATGAGCCTATATTGTACTAACACACATCGCGTTTGCGAAATAAATTGTATAAATACAATTAAATTAAAACACACAAGCGTATCCGCTTTTGCCTTTGACTGAGAATACTGTAAAGCTTGTATGTTTTTCCTTATACGTCATCGGGAAATGGACGGCATTTTGATCGTAAGGCGGGGGAAAATAGTCGTCGAAATATTTCACATCCGGGTTTGTCTCCATTTTGTGTTTCTTTACGCTAAAAAAGTAAGTTTATGTAAGTGATGTCCTTCCACGTATACCTACCTCATTGTCTTTCCACTGTTTCATGCTGGAAAGAAAGGTAAACTCCCTAAGAAACCTAACTATAACATATATCTCACAGAATAAACTACACCTGTGCTATATTTACACTGGCAAAATGACTATTTCGTACACTTTTTTTTTTTTTTTTTAAGTAGGCTAAATCTGCATTCACAATATCTGCCGTTCATTTTTTGTTGACATTGTACAGGCGAAAATATCAATATGTTGTAAAACATCATTTTCCCATTGTAAATTGCAAGAAAAAACAGCCTTTGTCTGGAACTGCCTGACATGAATCTTATTTTGAAATGTTTACAATATGTGCAGAAATCTACAAATAAAGCGAAAGAAAAATGCCTGACTCATTCATAAAGTGTGTTTACCTACTACAAGCAGCATAAACACAACACTCTAGCGCCATCCAGTGTTCTTAACCAGGAACTCACCTTTCCACGATTAGCTCCATTATAAACATACCAAAGAGAAAAGTTTATTACACTAATTACAGTTTATTATAAGTGTCCAGGATTGTGTTGAACAGCTAGTCAGTGTTAGTAAAGGTCAAAGGCTGATTCCTAAAATAGGTTAGGTCAGTTAGCCTATTAAATTCATGTATTTAGTGCATGCCTAAGATAACAAATCTTGTTTTGCATCAGGCTCAAAATGGTTAATTCAAATAAAATCCAAGCTGAAGCTTGAAATAAAATAAACCACAATCAGAAATCAATTTAATAAATTCACACAACAGTTATAAACCATCACCAGTAGCAGATTTTTAAAAATTTACTTTTAATAAATTTTTAACAGAGAAACTGATGAAGAGATTAATTTCAGATAATACAACATATACAGTTGAATACAAAAATATTAGCCCCCTATGAAATATTTCAAAATCTTCTCGTAGTCTTCCTGTTTCATGATTCCTTCGATCCTGACGAGATTCCAGTTTCCAAACGCACTGAACCATCCCCACAGCATTATACTCCCACTGCAATGTTTGACTCTGGGAACGGTGTTCTCTGGGTTGAGTGCCTATCCCTTCTTTTTCCAAACATCGACAACATCTTAGTGGCCAAAGAACACTGTTTTTGTCACATCGGACCAAAGGAAACATTTCTAGTATGCATAATTTTTCTCCAGGTTGTCCTTCAAATGTCAGTCTAGCTTGGAGGTGTCTTTTCTTCAGAAGTGGAGTTTTTCTTGGTTGGCAACCTCGTAGTCCATTCCTGTGTGGGCCTCTAGTGACCGTCTTTGTTGAGATATCAGTCCCAAACTTAGCTTCCTGCCTCGGTTCTCCACTGTGTGGATCTCTTCAAACTTCTTGATAATACTTCTCACGCCAGTTCTTGACACTTTAAAAGCATATGTGTATCTTGTATCTTTTTTTTTTTGTCTTTGTCATGATGACAGTACATATTATTTCACTAGTTGTTTGCAAGATACTAATCCTGAGCTTACCTTGCAATTTAAAGGCTTAAAGAATTTGTTTAGTTAGGCAAGTCATTGGACAACAGTGGTTTGTTCCATAGCCAGTCAAACAGATAATTTCTTAAGGGGGCTAGTAATATTCACCTTACCAAATAATTATGTTATTCCAGGCAAATTGAAATAAATAAGGCTTTCTCCAGATGAAAAATAAAATAAGAAATACTGCACTAAATTACCCTTGCTCTGTTACACATTACATGGGAAATATCTAAAAAAAAAAAAATTCAAATTTTATAGGGGGGCTAATAATTTTGTCTTCAACTGTATATTATGTATAATGCAATTAATATTAGTAGTGGCTCTAATGTCTGTTTTTTTGGCAGATACAAAGTGCCAAAATGGTGCCTTTATTTTTACAGACTGAACATAAACCAGATAATAGACCAAGAATATGTTATTAATACTATAATGATAACTATTATTATTGTTTTATTCCGTGATAGAATTAAGTCTTACAACAATATATGTAAAATAATCACGATAAATCTTTGGTAATTAAATCAAAAGAACACTTACAAATCAACAGTGAAAATCATCAGAATTTACATTCACATCTGTCCAGAAACACAGATGGGCACATTCACTTCAGTTAATACAATATATATATATGGGTTCAAAATCAGCGCAATCATATAGTATTACAAAAACAAAGCAATTTTAAAATAAAAAGCAAAATAACTCAAATTAAATTTAAAAACTAAAAAAAAGTACCAAAAAATCCCTGCAATACAAGTGCTCGATTCACACAGTGTCAGTCAATGACAATATACAGTTTTCAAATTAGACACAAACTCACTTTCTAGCATCTCTTAGAAGTGAAAAGGGTGTCACAGAGAGACATGACATTACGAATAAACATGCATACGCTGAATAATCTATACATACACCAACTCATAAAGTATTTTGATAAGCAAGTAATTCAGAATGGAGAAGCAAGTATGAAATGTGAGATTCTGATTAGATTTCCATTAGACAGTCAAATAACACTGAGTTAGTCTGCAGATCAGTGTGAACTGATTTTGAGTAATTTTAGAAGATGATATATTATTTGCATTCTGAAGCTGCGTGTCTTTACTCATCAAAGGCATGTATGTCTCCCCTTGGTCATAGCAACTGTTTACAGCGCAATCTGGGGAAATAAAAGCTGAAATTAAAAGTTATAAGATTCCATAAATAAAGATTAGGGGTGTAACGATACATGTATTCGTACCGAACCGTCATGGTAAGGGCATCTCGGTTCGGTGCATGAGGCCTTACAACGAATACAGGCAATGGACCTTTATCTCACTTCCTATATCCGGTAAGCGAAGCAATGTATCCCCACTTCCGGTCCCATCGCAACGCAATGAAAACTAATGGGAGAATCCTCTCTTTCGCCGGTGTTACTGCAGTGTGTTTGGCTGCTTTTATTCTAAACAATGAGACACCGCCTCAGTTTTCACGATTTCCTGACACAACAAGGATGAGATGCATGGGATGAATTAAGGTCCTTCTAAAATATTACGCGGGAGCACGTTCGCGTGGAGTATGCATGCTGCAATGTTCGTATTAATGTATTTCTCTTCCAAATGTGCATTCTGAATAATAAACAAATTTAACATGCTGCAGTCAATTTCGTCTTCTCATTAACAATGTTTTTCTCATCTTATTTTATACCTGTTTACATTAAAATACATTTTAAATCCAATCAAGTGTCCAATCAAGATGGCGCCGCAGATGGCTGCCTCGGTTTATTGCTCCTTCGTACTTTTTCTGTTTTTCTTTGTTTGTCCTGTCTTAAGCAACGTTTTTCCGATCAGCTTTTCAAGAAACGAGCTCTTGGACATAAGAAATAGCACACCAGATAACTTTCTGCCAACGTTTGAACATTCAAACGTCTTACTGGACATTTTAGCGAGGAAAACGCGCCGGCGCGCTCGTGAAATTCCGACAGCGCGGTTTTAGGACTCCGTTGCCGAGTATTCATCTGGGGAATCTCCGCTCCCTTGCAAAAATAAATCAGACGAACTACAACTCCTCACCCGCACAAACAAGGACTTTTTAAACTCTGCTGCGCTTTGCTTCAGAAACCATTCTGGACAGCGCACTTCATCTAAGGGGCTTCCAGCTGATCAGAGCGGACCGCGTCACCGAGTCGTCTGCGAAAATGAGAGGCGGTGGATTATGTTTTTATATCAATGAAGGCTGGTGTACAGACGTGACGGTTTTAAATAAGATGTGCTGCCCAAACTTGGAAGCTATCTTTATTAACTGTAAGCCTTTTTATTCGCCGCGGGAGTTTTCCTCCTTTATTCTGGTGAGTGTGTACATTCCTCCTGACGCGCGTGTAAGCGCGGCGTTCCCACTGAGCAAACGACGTCCAAACGACGTCATTTCAACGTCTTTGTCGGAATATAGACATGATCTGCACGTCGGGTGGACGTCTCATGTTTGTTGGGTTAGAACTGTTGGCCGATCAGATCACACACACAGAGCAGCGTTACCCGGACCCTTTCATTATCGTGCTCGGTGATTTTAATAAAGCTCATCTCACCCGCGAACTGCCTAAATATAGACAGCACATCACATGCCCCACCAGAGACAGCAATATACTGGACCATTGCTACACTGTTTTAAAGGATGCATATCACTCTGTCCCCCGTGCAGCGCTGGGACTCTCTGATCACTGTTTAGTTCATCTTCTACCAGCCTACAGGCAGAAACTTAAATCTGCTAAGCCTGTAGTAAGAACTGTAAAGAGATGGACTGTTGAAGCAGAGCGGGATTTACAAGCCTGCTTCGAACTTACTGATTGGAGTGTTTTTGAGGCTGCAGCTACTGATCTGGATGAGCTCACTGACACTGTGACATCCTACATCAGTTTCTGTGAGGACATGTGTGTACCCACCAGGACTTTTTTAACATTTAACAACGACAAATCTTGGTTCAGTGCAAAACACAAACAGCTTCGCCAGGCCAAAGAGGACGCCTACAGGAGTGGGGACAAAGCCTTGTACAAACAGGCCAAATACACACTGAATAGGGAGATAAGAGTGGCAAAGTTAAACTACTCGGGAAAGCTAAAAAACAGCTTTCAAGAAATGACTCTAAATCAGTGTGGAATGGCCTGAAAGCCATCACCAGCTACAAGAGCCCGTCCCCCAGCACTGAGGCCAATCAACAACTGGCTGATGACCTGAATGAGTTTTACTGCAGGTTTGAAAAACAAAAGACTGGTCTGACACCCTACACCCTGTCTGTCCCACAACACAGCCATCAACAACCTGCCCCTCCATCCCCCCTACTGTTTCTCAACCTGCCCTTAAGATCTGTGAAGGTGATGTTTGCAAAGTCTTCAGGTAGCAGAAGATAAGGAAAGCCAAAGGCCCAGACGGTGTCTCTCCAGCCTGCCTTAAAGCCTGTGCTGTCCAGCTATCATCCATCTTCACATTGATCTTCAACAGATCCATGGAGCTGTGTATAGTCCCATCCTGCTTCAAATGTTCCACCATCATCCTTGTACCAAAAACCACAGGACTTAATGTCTACAGACGTGTTGCTTTAACATCTGTGGTCATGAAGTCATTTGAGAGACTGGTGTTGGCCTACTTGAAGGACATTACTGGACCCTTACTGGACCCCCTGCAGTTTGCTTACCGAGCAAACAGGTCTGTGGATGATGCAGTCAATATGGGATTGCACTACATCCTTCAACATCTGGACAAACCAGGCACCTATGCAAGGATCTTGTTTGTGGACTTCAGCTCTGTTTTCAACACCATCATTCCAGATATCCTTCAGAATAAACTGACACAGCTCTCTGTCAGTCGATCACCAGCTTCCTGACAAATAGGCAGCAGCTAGTGAGGCTGGGAAAACTCAAAATGTAAACCCATTACAAATTATATTGCACAACACTGAAACACGAATTCAGCATTTTTCGAGTCACAAACAAAATCAGGTTTTCCGCTCATTTTATTTTTTTGTGCGCTTATGCTCCTTTCCCTTTTGCTCACGTTCTCACGTTTTGCGCTTGCGTTTCAAAACTTTGCCGTCTGAGTTTGATGTAAATTAGGGTGGGCTTCAGTGTCACCATTGGTTAACTAGTCTGAATTGACAGCTGCTCCTCTAGCCAATCAGTCGAAGGGGGAGATTACGTCACTCCGGTGCGACTCATGACTTCTGTGGCTAACTCGTACAGGTGTGAAGATGGATAGCCACTGTCAGCTGGCAAATGCTGGACAGTCTCAGGTAATTGGCCTTAATTGTTTTGTTAGTGTGTGACCGTTACATTTCCTACGTGTGTTATGAATATTTTCTGCAAGCTTTATGTTGTCCGAGTAGGTCATATAGTATAGCCCGTTAACACGTGTCTTTTTAGTTAGGTTTAGTAAGCAGTTTTTTAAGGCATTATTTAAGGCATTATTAAAGGTTATTGGCTGTATATCAAAAAAGAAAATGCATGATTTTGCTAGCCGTAACAGTGTAGCCTCGAGTTAAAATGTCATAGCAAAGGGCCCTGATACTTACATCAGTCTGTTTCATTCATTCATTCATTCATTCATTTACTTATTTATTTATTTATTTCTTTATTTATTAATTAATTCATTAATTCATTAATTCATAAATGTGCCAAAATGTGTGTTGTCATTGTGGAGTAAAAAATAATTTATTTTACCATATAATGACAACATTGTAAAAACTGAAGTGTTCTGAATACTTTCTGAATGCACAATATAAAGTTTTTTTTTTCCATTGTTTTTCATTATACTTGTATTACTCCTAATTACTCCTAACCTGATTTTGTTTGTGACTCGAAAAATGCTGAATTCGTGTTTCAGTTTTGTGCAATATAATTTGTAATGGGTTTACATTTTGAATTTGCGCTTATTATTTTTCGACCCGTGACCGCGTTATTTGTTTCTCTAAATAACTTTGCATCTATTTTTCATTTTTGTGCGTTATAATTTTAAAACTACTTTAGAATTCAAACTATTTCAGACTGAAAACCATCAAACTTAAAACTTTTTAAACCTTATAAACTTTTCAAACTTTTTAAAACTTTCTGTTCTGGCTTTCTCAAGCCAACTTAAAGTTTGTCTTGACAAACTTTTTTATCTAGTTGAATTTTTCCTTTAATGTTAAAGTTGAGGACTTTAACTACACAATCTATGCAACATCTGAGAGCATAATGAAGTGCGTTGGCTGCAATAAAATTGGTCATCTGAAACGTGCCTGTCCTGACAAAATGGATGGAATTGATGCTGCTCAGACAAACTCTCAGAGTAATGTTTCTGAGGTTGTGTCCGTCACAGATGTTGTTGCAGCATCTATTGTTGATGAATCAGTCGCTGATGTGCCAGTTGTGACTGAATCAAAAAAACCCACTATGGCTGAGGTTGTTGCAGGTACTTCTGCAGTAACTGATTCAATGAGTTCTGAGATGACTGGCATAAAAGGAAACACCGCTGTATTTACAGATAGAGTCAATCTTCAAAGTCCCCACTAAAAGGAAAAAAGTTTGTCAAAGTAAGGTGACTAAAGTTAAAAAAAGACAAAAATCAGACTAAAAGTACAGTATCAGACAATGATGGTGACTCGACAGATTCTAATGCTTCTGGCTGTTCGTATCTTTCATCACAAAATTAAAATGAAAGTGAAAATCAGCCAACAGTTCATAAAGCTGAAGAAATTTGCAAGTTTTTGAAAGATACAAAAGGTCTACCAGGGGTTCAGGTTGAGGACTATTTTCCTGACTGTTCTACTTTCATTAATGATGTAAAGATTTTGATAAAGTCTTAGGTTAAATTTTGAGTAAGATCAAAAAGCAAATCCTTAAAGATGGAAAACAAGATATGGTGTAATTCCTTTTTGATCGGAGTTTTAGTTTTGCTGACTGTTTCTTTTATTTTTAAAACATCATTAATTATGAGTGATTTTAAAATTGGAACTCTCAATTTAAATGGTGCTAGAGACAGTCAGAAGAGAATGTGTTTGTTTGAGCTCATCAGATTAAAACATATTTATGTTACCTTCATTCAAGAAACACATGGCGATTTAGTTAATGAGATGGACTGGAAAATAGATTTGGATGGTCAAATTTTTATGAGTCACTTGTCTTCCAGTAGTGGAGGCCTAGCTGTTTTGTTCTCAAAAGAATTAGGACCAATTTATTGTGAAGTAGAGGAAATAGTTAAAGGGCGCTTTTTAAAAGTGAAAGCAAAATTTGAGGGTGTTATAATGACTTTTTAAAATATTTATGCTCTTACGAAGGGGGCTGAAAGATTTGTGTTTTTTGATAGATTTAGTGCTGTCATTAAAGTTGTAAGTTCAGAAGAATTATTATTCTTAGGTGGAGATTTTAATTACACAGTAAATGAAAAATTGGACAGAAATCACTGGATCACTTTTGCCTCACAAAAAGCACTCACACAGTTAATAAGAATGTTTGACTTATGTGATGTTTGGAGGAACGTACATAATAAGAATAGACAATATACTTGGGCACATAGCAGAGACAACCTAATTTCAATGGCACAACTTGATATGTTTTATATGTTTAATTTTCAAGTCAGTTTTGTTAACGATTGCAAAATAATCCCAGTTGGTTTTTCGAACCACTGTTCAGTGATTTGCAACATTTTTGTTAATTCTGTGAAGTTAAAGAGTGCTTATTGGCACTTCAATACATCACTTTTAAATGATGAGAAATTTCTTCATGTTTTTTCTGCATTTTGGGGAGATTTTAAAGAACAAAAACACCTTTATAGTTAGAGTTACAGCAGTGGTGGGATTGTGGTAAAGTTCAGATTAAACAATTATGTCAAGAGTACACTTTTAGTTTTACTAAAGAAATGATTCGGTCAACGAAAGAGTTAGAAAATGAAATAGTAATTATTTTTAATACAACATCTGTTACATGGGATAGTGATGATTTTGAAACTTGCAAATCTAAAAAAGATTTGCTTGCAGATTTATTAGGTGTGAAAGCACAAGGTGCATTAATTCGTTCACGCTTTCAAAGTATTACACAAATTGATGCACCTTCTTAGTTTTTTTTTCAATTTAGAAAATAAGAATGGTCAAAGTCGCATTATTCACTCATTACGATCTAATACAGGAAAGTTACTTACTGAGTCTAGTGAAATACGTAAACATGCTGTTAATTTCTATTCAGATCTATATAAATGTGAAGTGCTACAAGGAGAAATTGAGGACTGTAGTTTTTCAAGGATCTCCCAAAGACTGATGAAGAGTTTAATACTATGCTTGAACATTCTTTGTCAAAAAATTAATTGTATACAGCTATGATGAGTATGGAAAATGGGAAGAGTCCTGGTATTGATGGAATTCCTGTTGAATTTTATAAGATTTTATGGCCAGTGATTGGTGAAGATCTTTTGTTGGTTCTTAATGATAGTTTAAATAATGGCTTGCTGCCATTAAGTTGCAGAAGAGCCGTTATCGCTTTGTTACCAAAGAAGGGGGATCTTCAAAAATAAGTAATTGGAGGCCAGATTCTCTTTTGTGTGCTGATTATAAAATATTATCAAAAGCTCTAGCTACAAGGTTAAGCAAAGTAATGAGTCAAATGGTACATCCTGACCAAAATTATTGTGTACCGAATAGATTAATATTTGACAATATCTTTTTGGTTAGAGATGTTTTAGAAGTTGCAAAAATATTAGGTATTGATTATGGTTTAATTTCTTTAGACCAAGAAAAAGCTTTTGACCGTGCAGAACATGCATATTTGAGAAAAGTTTGAGAGGTTTTTGGTTTTAGTCCAGTCTTTATAAAAATGATTGAGGTTATGTACAGTAACATTCAGGGTGTACTCCAAGTCAATGGTGGTTTGAGTGCTCCTTTTGAAGTACGAAGAGGAGTCGGACAGGGGTGTGCGTGTATGTCAGGAATGCTGTACACCCTGGCCATTGAGCCTCTACTTCATAAATTAAGGTCTGAGTTGAATGGGCTTTTTATACCTCACTGTATTGTTTCTTTGCACCTTTCCGCCTATGCTGATGACGTTATTGTTTTTATATCAAGTTTTGATGATGTTAAAAAATGGAATTATAAACACTGAGATGATAAACACTGGTATCTTTTGCTTTTACGTCTACAGATTGTTAACATCGTATTTTCACCAGTCCTAACAGAAGGCATGACCATTTATCTTAAACATTTAATAACTGAACATCACCAGCTATTCAAAAAATATTTCCCGAAAAAAATCTGTTGCCAGAGCATCACATAATGATACATTACCCACAGTGTATAAGGAAAATTGGACCAATTCTGCACATGTGGTGTATGCGTTATGAAGCGAAACACAAATTCTTTAAAACACAATTAAAAAGCTTCAAAAACATCACCAAAATGCTAGCCAAAAAGCACCAGAGTTGTATGGCAATGCACTGGAAATCTTTTAGCCAGTACAGATTGACTCTTGGTCCAGGGAAGATGATGGAACTCAGTGGACTTAAAGGTGGCATGGACATTGCTTCCAAACTAGGGGTGGAAATATCAGAACTTGTCTATTCAGTAAAGTGGATCAAACATCATGGCACAGAGTATCGCCCTGACTTTATTATCTGTACAGAAGTAGCATGTGAGATGCCAGTGTTTTGTAAGATCAAGACTATTGCTGTGAAAGATGAAAATGTACTGCTATGTGAAACACTGATGGAAACACTCTGTTTTGATGACCATTACCATGCATTTACAGTCAGATCTCATCCAGACCGAGGTTTAAAAGTAGTGAATGTTAACGAGCTGTTTTATTTCAAACCATTTGATCTTCAAATGAAGTATGGCACAACAGATTCTGCACTGCATATAGTGCCCTATTGCCATTTTATGCAGATGTGATGTTTTTCAGATGTCATGTATGTGTTCAAGCCTGACAGTGTTTTAATAAATGTTTTAAATGGTACGTTGAGGTTGTTTTCTGTTCTGTCTATTCCATGTATTCAATGTAAAAAACAAACAAAAAAACACTCTGTAAGAGTTGACTTTGCACTGTCGCAGAGAAAAGTAGTGACACCACAGAGTGAAATAATGACACTTATGGAGTTATTTGATCAGCATTTTAACCTATTACAACACCTAATGGGTTTTAAAATTGTACTCTCTAAGTGGGATTTTTTCACTAATAAAAATGTAAATAAACTCTACAAAAGTGAAATATTAAGACCATGTGGTGTTAATTTTCCCTTAGTGTTAAATTGTGGTAACACTATTTAGAGTTAATTTCCTTTAGTGTTAAATTGTAGTAACACTGTCCAGTGTTGAGCAGTGTTTTTTTACTCAAAACAGAGTTAATTTTACTCTGAAAATTGAACACTATGACGAGAGTCATTTTATCACCAATTCTGAGTGGGACCGAATACACTCGGGTCCAGTGTTAAATTTAACTCATAAAGAGTTATTTTAACACTGCAAAATTTACTGTGTATTTTTAATAAATCACCATAAATCAACCGTTCAAGATATCCCAAATCCGCTCACAATTTAACATCTTCAGTATTTTGGCATCATGTTGACAAAGTTTGGTGTGAACTACTTATTCCTGCTTGGAGGGGTATGGATTGATTTATAGCCTGATTTTTCCAAAAATGCACATTCAAATCAAAATAACAGACTTCCTGTTGGTCTCAGCTAATGGGTGTAAAGTAGAAAATTGTCCGGCAATATACATACCAAGTTTGGTGTCTGTAGCTAAGACTAACCCCCCAACTTTTGACAAAAGGTGGCGCTATAGAGCGCCTCCTTCACGCCCATTTATGAGCCTTTGCCAGTGTCTAACTATCATTAATACTGATGTGTGTGTTGTGTTTCATGAGTTTTCAAATCTAAGCTTATTAAGTGCCCCAAAAACACAGGAAACAACTGTTAAAGTTTGACATGTTGCCATGACAACAGCATTTAATGTATCAACGACCCCTTTACAGATTCTCATTGGCCGTGTTTTGACATTATTCTGATGAAGTTTGAAGCAAATTAAGTAAATCCCAGTCTCTGCGGCGTCCTAATGGCCGCAGATTCCAATGTGTGTGCCGAGTTTTTAAGCAAGTAAAGGCCCCCAAAACACCCCGGAAGGTTGAAAGAAAAAAAATATATAATAATAATCCTTCGAAAAACAATAGGGCCTTCGCCCTTTTAGAGCTCGGGCCCTAATAACAAAAAATCCTAAGGAAAACAATAGGGCCTTCACCCTTTTAGGGCTCGGGCCCTAACAATAATAATCCTTAGAAGAACAATAGGACCTTCGCCCTTTTAGGGCTCGGGCCCTAATAAACGGAGCAATTCCAAGAGGGTCCTCGCACCACCGGTGCTCGGGCCCTAATACATAAAAAAGACAGGCGGAATGTTTGTCATCTTCTTCGTTGAATTTTAACTGCAGCTTGATACTACTGCCATCTTCTGGAGTAAGTCAACTCCTACACAAAGCAACGAGTCAAGTTCAAAGACCTTTATTTATATATCGCTTTATACAATACACATTGTGCCAGTGTGCCAGAGCACAATACTCAATACTGAAAGCAAAATTAAATGTTGGTGTAAAGCAGCTTTAAAAAGAGGACAATAAAAAGTCAGCATTTCAGTTAAAGTCAGCTGGTCGTCTCTCTCTCGGTTTATTGTCGGTCGCAATACACCAAAAATACATTTATAATAATTGTCCTGACCACAGTAACTTCCACTAAATGTTTCCTGTAATTACAACACAGTGGTCTGGAGGATTCTTGCACCATTTCTCTTTGCAAAACTTTTTTTCAGTTCAGCACAGTTCTCATATGGGCAACTTCAGATGGTATAGTTTCATTTTATGGTTTATATATTCCTGTGCTTCATCTGTCAATAAAAATGTATATGTGAATATGAAGGATTTCCCCATACTGATTTTTCATAGTTTACCTGTATTTTGAAATACGTATTGCACTATGTTAGGTTTTAGTGTTGATGGAGATGTCTGTAAACTTAATAGAAAATGCTAGTACTTTTCTGGCAGGATATTTTCTGATCTTCTATCTTTTTACTTTCAGTTAATTAATGCAGTGGCATGCACCTCTGTGAAAACATGAGAGACTGTGGTTTAGAGAGAGAGAGAGAAAAAAAAAAGCGGAATTGGAGTACAACCCACAACAGACATACTAAGTAGTTTTCATCTCGGTGATTATTGACGGACTACAGTAATTTTCTACATTTCCCCCTTTCTAAACTGCTAAAGAAAATGTTTCACTCGTTTGTTTTTTTCTGTTTGTGCTTTTGGAATCTGGCTGGTAAGTTTGAAACATTAAATCAAGCTAGTATATCGCTGTGAGATCTACTCTGGTCTCACATTGAGTGAATTAGTTTTATATTATCTTATTGCATATTAAATTTTATTGATGTGTTAGCATCAGTTGATCAGTTTCCATCTGAAGGTATATATTAGGGATGTCACAATAAATATAATATCGAGCCGTTCGGTACGACATCCACAGTTCAATACGTGCTTGTAAATTGGGGTTTTTCTGTTTTGCATTTAAATAATTGTTTTATTTCTCTCGAAATTTGCTGTGTGTGCCTTTGATTTCACGTGCTGAGATGAAGAAACGCTTCCCCGCTTATATTTGAAAAAAGCAACACACGCATCTTCCCTTCTAATGAAATGCAATGATAAACCTTTCTAAACCTGTTGCCCAACAAAAGAGAACATTATAACTTATTTTTACTTCACAGCATCAGTCGAGTGTTTGAAATAACTTCCTTTTGTGATCTTATATGGTTTCTTATCATAGAATGAGGCAGACAATATATTC
This sequence comes from Labeo catla, assembly GCA_012976165.1. Classification (NCBI taxonomy): domain Eukaryota; kingdom Metazoa; phylum Chordata; class Actinopteri; order Cypriniformes; family Cyprinidae; genus Labeo; species Labeo catla. The sequence goes on along the minus strand of VONZ01001960.1, from coordinate 17,264 downwards.
TAAACTGTATGTCGATTATGGCTTACAAATATCATTATGAAAATCATTATGAAAATACCCGCGATGGCTTGAAGAACACAGATGAAACATATATTAGTGTTTATTGTCCTTACATTTCATCATTCAAAACGTTTAACGTTATATCTTGTTTTTATTCGGTTACAGCAGTAGCGATGCTTTTATACATATTAGAAAAGCTGGAACGGAACGTCATTAGTGATACGTATTTGACACATGTGTCTATTTTCTGCTCGAGGGCGCCCTCAGGCGTTCAGTATGAATGAAACTCATCCTATTTTGTGTAAAAAATGGGAAAAATAAAACCTCTCTCAAAAGAATATTAAGCAGACATATAATAATTCATGCTTTATCCGGTGTACAGAGGTTTGCAGAAGTATTATGTTGTTAATTAGATGCAAAAAAAAAATCTTATTAAAACAAGTTAAACAAAGATTTACTTTTCTTTCTTTTCTTTCTTCTTTTTTTTTAAGTCAAATGTAGATAATACAGTATAAGTAAATTTATTGATTTATATCTGTTTGGTCAGGTAATGTACAGAATGTGTGTTTGTGATGAGACTCATTCAACACCCCTTACATTTTTTTGTTTTGTTTTGTTTTGTTTTTGCTATTAAAGTAATTAATTATTGTAACCACCAATCTGAAAGAAGACCATATACAGTTGTTTTGATAAACATAAAAATTATTTCATGTGTTAAAACAATGACTGTGTGAAAGATGCCAATAAATGACAATAAATCTTTGCAATGCTCGACAGAGAACTTTGTATAAATGTCACAATGCTCTGACAACATCTAAAGTTTATTGTAAGTATTTTTGGTGGCATAAAAATCATCAGTAGAGATGTGGATGTAGTTAAATGTACTCATAACAGATCTGCTGCTGTGGTGTTTGGCTCTGTAACGACTCCCTGAAGCTGTATTTCACTTCTGATGTCTAAAGATCCTTCCCACACAAATGTATTAGCTGAACTAGATTCAAATCAAACACTCAAATACTCACTTTTTGTCTTTTAAGGGGATCTTAATTAAAGCCATAAAAAGAGTATTTCCTAAGCTTTAAAACTACAAGCTTAGAGTTACAGCTTGATTCTTCTTCAGTATGTCAATGTGCGACTGAGAAATGTGTTTCTGTTCTTCAGGAGTGTTTGCTGATTCAGATGGAGTGAAGTCAATATCAGTGATGGAGGGAGATTCAGTCACTCTACAATCTGGTCTTACTAAAATACAGAAAGATGATCTGATAACATGGACGTTTGGAGATCCAGGGGTTCATATAGCTCGCATTAATGTAGCAGCTAAACAGTTCAACACATGTGATGATGTTCTTGATGGGAAATTCAGAGCCAGACTGAATCTGGATCATCAGAATGGATCTCTGACCATCACAAACACCAGAACCACAGATGCCGGACTTTATAACAAAACTATCAGTCGCAGCAATGTGATCACATACAAATTCAATGTTACTGTCTACGGTGAGTGAGCAATTAATTATATATTAGTAAAACTACAGCTATAGTGGTCTTCTTAGCACTGACTTAGTAAGGATCAAGTGAGCCCCATTTAAAAACACTTGATGGACTGTCTCTGCGACATCTAACAAGAATAACAAATGTTCATCAGGTTTACATTTTTAACATTTGTTAAGTATGTTAGTTAACATGAACAATGAAAAACAATTGTAAAGCATTTTTATTAGTACATCAATTTATTAATTATTAATACATTAAGATTATAAAAATATTAAAATCAAAGTGTTACCCTTACTTCTATTTATTTATAATGAAAAGTTCAATTCTATTTAACAAGGCTAAATTTGGGATAAAAACAATTATACTATTTTAAATGTATCTGTATGTTGTTTTTCAGAATAGCCAATATTTCAAGGTGGCTTAACAGAAAATCATAAAAGTGTGTACAATGTCATTGCAGTGTCTCGCCTGGGTAGTCAACTGTATTTTAAAGATTTAAGTATTAATCAGTTATGCTTAATATTTCAATGAATTTACCTGTCAATGTCCTTGAGGTATGTGGTAGTGAATTTTGCACAGATGCTCACATTTTCTTTAATAAATGTAAACATCTAGTTTAGGCTATATGGTTTGAAATGAGTTATTTTCATATTATGCAAACACGCTTGTACTGTGAAATTCAGGATTTTTTAAAGATTTAAAGAACTGTCATGATTATTGAGATTGAGAGCTATAAATTAGTGGTGTCAAAATTAGTGTGTCATGCAGGCGATAATTTATTTATTTATTTATTTATTTATTTATTTATTTAAATTAGTTAATTAATTAATTCATTTTTCTTTTCATTTTAACACGTTAAAAATATTGAACGCAATTAATGCAAGGTCAGGGCTAGGTTTGGCTACCTCTCCCACAACCACTAAAAAAATTATTTTATTTAAAAGCAGAATGTATCATAATAACCAGCTGCTGTGATGTCTGTTAATTAAAAAAACAAAATTAAAAAAGAGGAAATCAATAACTTCTGTAGTTTTAATCTTTATCTTTTATTTAATTAAGATTTTACTGTTTGATAACTTTAGTAAATTTGGCTATATTTTCTTGCTGAAGGGCACAGGCTATATGACAGTTATTATAATGGGTTTATGTGAAGATTGTTTTAAGTTCACTTAAAGTCTAAAAAAATGTTAAATTGAAAGCTCTTAAGTATACTGTAATGTTTAATGGCTACAGTCAATGGTTAAATATTAGGAAAATAATATTAGAGACATCAGCTGATATCAGTGATACTTGCCTTCAGTCATAAAAAAAAAAACATTAAACAAATATCAAAAATATAATTCCTTTATGTTGTTTCTACATGAATTTGCAGACTGAATGTGCAATTATTGCAATATAAAAGTATAAATAAAAAATGTAATGTTAGGTGGGATTATTCATGATTTATCATAATTAATTTCAGAAAAAAATGTGCAATTAATTAGTTATTTTTTTTGACACCACTATTAATACAAAGATGATAAGATGAGAGTGAATAAGAGGGCTGTTTTATCATTAATCTTAGTCTTTTAACCGGAGTGATTAAAAATATCAACATAGTGTCACTGGAAAATGTGCTTTATATAAATTACCTATATGTAAGAATCTCTGAGGTTTCCAGTTTAAATGAACACTAGAGGCAGTAAAACAACTTGTATTCCTTTTCACACAAAGTATGATTTACAGGTACAGAGTTTTGATTAAGCCTAATTTTCACACAGTTACTTGCAGAATATTATGTTATGATAATTTTAACATCCTGTGCAATTTGAAAACGGATACGTTTGAACACTGTCAGCTTCACGTGATATGGTGTTGCACTTGATGAACAGCTCCGGTACGAACCCCATGAAACAGCTCAAATGCGCATAAGTAAGTTAAAATAGCACAGCAGCATCAACAAATGCATTTTATTTTTGCATTTGTTAACACTATCGGGTAGATTTAGGGTTGGGTTTGGTGTAGGGGATATTTCCATCACGATATAGCATTAACCTTTAGCGACACATTCCCGGATATTTTAATACCTCAAGCTCCTTAATAAAAAGGCAGCAATACGTGCCTGTACCAGCGTAATAAAATGTGCCATGGTCACGTACTGAACGTGTGTTTTAGCAGCACTTTCTGGACGTTTCACTTTGAAACTGCCGCGAAACCTGCAGTAAGATACGTCATTGAGGTGTTGCAGAAATGTACATAGGGCACTTATTTTCATGAGCCTGGGTTGAAAAATAGTGGGATCCAAAGGCACGAGATCAACCTGCCCTTAGTTAAAGGACTGCTGTCAAACTCCAGAAACATTAACATTACAGAGGAAGAACTGACCCCAGAGAGACAAATTACTCTCATGATAAAAATCAATCATTATTTGTAGTAAATTAGACCCTGCATGTTTTCATTCCATTTATTTCAGCTCGTCTGTCTGTTCCTGACATCAGCAGAGACTCTTCACAATGTTCTTTATCATCATCATCATCACAGCAGAATTGTTCATTGTTGTGTTCAGTGGTGAATGTGAGTCATGTGAGTCTCTCCTGGTACAAAGGAAACAGTTTATTGTCCAGCATCAGTGTGTCTGATCTCAGCATCAGTCTCTCTCTACCTCTGGAGGTGGAATATCAGGATAAAAACACCTACAGCTGTGTGATCAACAATCCCATCAGCAACCAGACCACACATCTCAACATCAGTGAACTCTGTCACACATGTTCAGGTATGGCAGCGCTAAAATATGTGGTTATTTATTTACTTATTTTTTTCCATACAATGAAAGTTCATAGTTATTAAGCCCAAATAAGTCCCTTAATTTTTTGTTTAAGAAAATTGCTAGCATTTTTCTTAAATTGACACTGCCTGCACTCTTTTAATTCCTGACAGAGAACAACAAGTCGGCTTGTTGAAAATCACTATGTTCTCATTGCTCACTTTTTATTTTAGAAGTCCATGTCCACGTCCAATGTTGCGGTTCTACCGAAGCTGTGATCCGATTGGTCCTCTCTGCTATGGTGGGCGTGGCTACTGCGGCTGTTGTGGTTTATGACATCAGATCTACAAGTGGCTAAAAGGAGAGAACAGATCTGGTGTTTTGATCCATTGATGAAACAATATATATGCAAGGATTTAAATTCAAGTTAAAGTATTATAAAAATCAACAAGAGCTTCAATGTGTGGGTGCAAATGTATTAAAAAAAAACATGTATGCACACTATACGAGAAAGGAAAGTATATAGAAAAACTATATAAGGCATTCAAAAGAGAATGTGGTCTAAAGGTATTCGTGATGCAAAACAAAGAATTGCTTACCAAAGCTTTCCTCAATATAATGTACGTTAAGGCCATCTGGTGGCCAAAGTGTTATTTATAACTTCATTTTATTCTTATATGCTATGAATTTTATATTTCTGTCAAAGTACTTTTATATATATATATATATATATATATTAATAATTCACTTTGCTGTGCACTATTTGCATTTTGTTTTGCACAAAATAAATTAATTAATTAATTAAATGAAAATTGAAAGGGGTGCCAGCTCATTTGGTCTGTGCCAGTTGATAAATGAAGATGTTTATATATATATATATATATATATATATATCTCTTGATGAATTATAATAATTATTAAAAGCCCTTTGTCCTAATTGTCAGGGGGCATCCAAGGGTCTTTACCTTTTATAGACATAAAACATAAAATTTTCATTTTGTGAATTATAACACATTTACAGCATTTGCCAAGTTTATTTTAAAACCACAAAGACTATGTAAACAATGTGCACCTCATAATACAATACTAATACAGTGCAGCAGTGCTTTTCATTTATTTTTTTTATTTATTTATTTATTTATTTTTTTTTTTGGTGCAAAGACAAAATTTGTGCTACACATTGCTATAACACTAATTACCATTTTCAGTAGAAAGAAAATCTCCAGAAACAAAATGGACTGGAAAACCACAGTTGAAGGTGTCAGCATATTCCACCAACTGTTAAAATATGTCAGATCTTTTTCCACCTTTAATCCACCTTATTAATAAAGCATACAGACAAACAGAATAGCCCAGAATGTGAATCCCCCATAGAAAGAAAACGCTTAATTAACGGAATAAATGAAATATACAGAGGCCGAATTCAGTAAAGTTTAAATTAAACACAGGAAAGCACGTAAGCCCAGAATATGAACAGAAAGCGCTAAATTGCACGTTAAGAGAATTCCTCCTATAAAGAATATATGGGGTTTAATGAAGACGGTGATAAAAAAAACAAATATGCTATAGAAATTATTAAAATATTCTTTGTAGGCTAACAGATGCTGAATTTCATGATAAAGTGTTTTCTTCTCCACAGACAACCGCACTTTACATGGCTTAATATAAGAAGACAATAAAATAAAAAGGCCAAATTTTGTATTTTATTAAGATAAGCCTACTATGTACGTAGACAGCAACGCGGTAATCCATTAAGCCATGCTATGAGTTTTTAACGTTTTTCTACAGGGGAGAAAACACGTGAAACTCTGGGCATTCAGTTCATATTCTGAGCTTGTCTGCTTTTCTGTGCATCATATATTTTATAAATGTACCAGATTTGGTCTTTTTATATTATGGTCTTGGTCTATTAGCAAGTCTACCTTAAGCGTTTTCTATGGGGGAGTGCATTAGCGCGTTGCGTTCATCTGCTTTATTAATATTAATAGATTACTATTAAATGAGCAGATTTTTCGTATGACGTACCGTTTTTCCGCAAAATGGCGTTATATCTGAAACCTACTTTTGCAAACTAGTCCTAGGTTTTTCACCCGATTGGAACCAAACCAGTGCAGAAATATTCTCTGGACATTGAATATCAATAATTATTAAAAAAAAGTTGAAATTTCGATTTTCGCGCGAAATAGCGCGGAAAAAGGTGTTATGCTAACCTTAGCCAATTGCTAATTGTGGCTATAACTCTTGAACGGAATGAGATATTTTAGCCAAACTCGGTATGTATCTGTTAGAGCTTGTTTTTAGGTCAAAAAAAAAAAAAAAATGCAGCGTTCGGCCACTTGGTGGCGCTATAACAACAAAAAAACATAAAAAACAGCTATAACTACACTACAGCTAGACTGATTGACTTGAAAATTGGTATGCCATGTCTCTGTCCAATGTGCCACAAGGGTCTATTTAGCTATCACGGTGTCATTTACAAAAGGGGCGTGGCCACATATACCCAAAAGCCTATAAAACCTAAATGAAAACTTAAAACTTTACGAAAATTGGTGAGAACATGTGTCAGATAATTCTTAAAAAGCATGCAAAGTTTCGTGAAGATCGGACCATAGGTGGCGCTATAACAGTTAAAAAGGCTTCAAAAACACGAAATTTCAAAAGTAAATTGCCTTAAATTGGTATAACATGCTCATATAAACACAGAAACACTAGAACTTCATACCATATGATAGATCTCCTCATGCTGAGCAACTTTGCCTCAAGAACCACTGCTGTCAATCAAGTCGTTTATTACATATTCACAAATATGTGAAAAACCTACTTTTGCAAACTAGTCCTAGGTTATTCACTCAATCTCATTCAAACCACTGCAGCACAGTTCTCCAGACTCCCTAGATAAATTATTATCAAAAAAAAGTTAAACTTTTGACTCACGGTCGCAAAGGGGCGCCAAAACGTTCGAAAGAGGCGGGCCACTTTTACTAAAATGGCTATAACTTTTGAACAGAATGACATATCATCACCAAACTCAGAACACATGTGTACAAGCTAAATCTGTGGTAAAATCCAAAAAATTGCAAGCCTAACCACTTGGTGGCACTATAAGAGCGAAAAAACATAAAAATGGCTATAACTACACAGTCGTCCAATCGACTTGAAAATTGGTATGCAGTGTTTATGTGCAATGTGCCACTAGAGTCTATGAGGACATTGGCGTATTTCAAAAAACATGGCTGCCATCGACCAATGAAGTTTGAGCACCAATTAGACAAGGTTAATGGAGGCCGATCGGAACGAAACTCACTGGGCATGCTGGACTCATAGCCCTAAAGGTCTGTAAGAATTTTGAAAGAAATTGGCCACTAGTTGGCGCTAACAAGTTTTCTTGGCTCTGTAATCACACTGTGTTTCACAAATCCACACAATATGCATATCATTTGATAGATCTCCTCATGATGAACAACTTTGCCTCAAAAACCATTGCTGTCAGTCAAACTGTTAATTAAATATTCACAAATATGTGAAAAACCTACTTTTGCGAACTAGTCCTAGGTTTTTGCTCAATCTCACTCAGACCACTGCAGCACAATTCTCTGGACTCTCTAGATCAATAATTATAAAAAAAGTTTTGTCCTTTGGGTAGTTATAAAGGGGTCATATCCAAAGGGGCGTGGTCAAGTGTATGCAAAAGCCTATATCTCCAAAGTAAAAATTCAAAACTTCACACTTCACAAAACTAGGTGAGCACATGTCACTTATGATGCTACAAAAGCATGTAAAATTTCATGAAGATCGGACCATAGGTGGCACTATGACAGTTAAAAAGGATTCAAAAAACAAAATTTCAATGGTAAATTTTCTTAAATTGCTAAAACATGCTCATATATTCACAGAAACACTAGATATCATATCATATGATAGATCTCCTCATTCCAAACATTTTTGCCTCCAGAACCATTGCTGTCAATCCTACTGTTCTTTAAATATTTGATATTATTATATAAAAAAACAACAACTGAAAACTGACTTTTTTGAACTAGTCCTAGGTTTTTGACTCAAAATCAATAAAACCACTGCAGTAACATTCTCTGGACTCTCTAGATAAAAAAAAAATTATATATATAAAAATTTAACATTTGCATTTGGACAGTGATAACAGGGCCACTTAATGGGCGCAGTACCCAAAAGTCTATAAAACCTATTAGAAAACAAAATTTCACAAACCTAAGTAAAATCATCATCATATGATTTTAAACAAGCATACATTTTATAGACATCAGGCAAAAAAGGCAATGTAACAGTTATAAAGCTTAAAAACAATGGATATCTCAAACGCCATGAAATTGCAACTATAACCACTAGATGGCAGTAGAAGACCACTAATGGCTCATTGAAATGACTAGAACAGTGCTATTCATGGTTTGTTTTTAATTCATTTCAATTCATGCATAGACTAAATCACTGTTATAACATTTCAAGTCACATTTTGTGAAAGTTTAACACTTCATTTAAACATATATATTATATTTGAAAATAATACAAGATTATGATTACAGTGAAACCTGAAAATTATGTATAAAATCATAAAAAGACAAGACTTGAATTAAACATTTTGTCACCTACCATTTATTACACAAATCTCTTATGTGCAACAAAATGTGTAGTAATGCTTAATGAACTTTAATAAACAGTTTAACCATTTAATTTCTGTGTTTGTGTTTGTGAGTGTATTCTCCATCATGGATGTGTTTTAGTGTGTTAGCCATATATTTTGGGTTGGACTACATCCTAAAATCATAGCACCACATATACCCAAAATCCTATAAAAACATAAAAGAAAACAAAACCTCTCAAACCTTAGTAAAATCATCATCATATGATTGTAAATAAGCATACGTTTTATGGGCATCGGGCAAAAAGGCAATGTAATAATTATAAAGTTTAAAAACAATGCATCTCTCTTTAAAACACCATGAAATCGCAACTATAACCACTAGATGGCAGTAGAAGACCACTAATGGGTCATTGAAATTGTAAGAACAGTGCATTTTATGTTTTAAGGTACTGAATTCATATGTAGATGACATTAAATCACTGTTATAACATTTCAGATCACAAATAGTCAAAGTTTACCATTACATTTGTGCAGATATAGCATATTTGAAATTTATGCAAGGTTATAATTACAGTAAAACCTGAAAATGATATATAAACTTTTAAAAAGACAAGACTTGAAGTAAGCATTTTGTCACCTACCATTTATTACAGAAATCTCTTATGTGCAACAAATTGTGTGCGCATGTGAGTGTGTGTCTATGTAATAATGCTTAATGAACATTAATATAATAGTTTAACCAATTAATTTCTGTGTTTGTGAGTGTATTCTCCATCATGGATGTACTTTAGTGTTATAGCCATATATTTTGGGTTGGACTACATCCTAAAACCAAAGCACCTTAAAGGCCTTGTACGCTAGAACCCCCGTAACTGCTACTTGCAGCTATATTATTTAAATTGTTATTAGTGTTAATAGTATTTATTAATACAGAATTTGGGCCTCCAATGTCATTGTTTTAGAACATTAAGCCCATAGGCGGAGGGTGAACCAAGTCCAGGCTAAGGTGTTGTGGAGCAGTCAACGAGCTTTCTCAATGGAGTCAATGAAGCTCGAGAAGCAGAGTTCCAGATGTCAAAATAAGACTTTATTGAACAAAGCAACAAAGCCGAGACAACGGTTACTGCATCTAGTCTCCGTCTGTCCAGGTATCCATTCTTATCCATGTGTTTTTTTAATTGGTTATGCCTGTCTGGTTCGCCACAATTAATTACTAGCCCACCTGGCCCATTTTTAATGGTGGAATTTGGCTAGATCAGCCATTTTTAAAAATATTTTTTTTATTCTCCCATTGGTTGGAGATGGTCACATGGGACATACATTAAACCTGTTTACATGTCTCTGTCATATGTTGGAAGTCACCCAAAGTTCATTGGTTCGCTAAAGTTCACTGGTATGGTCCAGTGGAAATCACCGGTGCTGCCCAACAGCATACATATGAAACTCTCAATCTGTGTTAAGACATCCAGTATTGTAACAATCAGCATATTGATCAGTCTATTGATTACTATTATGACCTTACATTTTATGTTTAAGTAAAATAATATATTTTAAGAATACACAATAAAGGCTAAAGCAGCCAAATCTATTAAGCATACAAATATCATAAACCCATCTTTTTAGGCAAGAAACAGATATGAGTGTCGGGCTAATAAAATATTTTTACTGGGACTGCTGCTGAAGTTACTGCAGGAGGGATAATAGAAATACACTGTTAAAAATGTACTTTAATGCAATGGTTTTATGCACCCAGAGGATAGGACTCGTTTAAGATGGTCAGATCAAATCAAGTCATAACACCAAATCGAAATACGAGCAAAAAGAAATAAAGATGAATGACAAACGGATTATTATTTGTGTTTGAAAAACAGAAAAACGAAAATTAGGCTAGATTTTTTTTTTTTTTTCGTTGGTAGAAAAGAGATTTGCTTTAATGTGGCCCTGAAACGCCACTTTTCAACTTAGCCTATATCTTATCGTCCACCAGGTGAACAACGTAAACATACTCACGTTGTACAATACAAGCACATGCCATTTTAACTGAAAAATATCATTTACAGATATAAGCTTAATTTACGTTCCTCAGAAAGTGATATTTCCCAACCTCTACTAAAAACAAGTGCAACATAACGCCACTTAAATCGAATTAACAACTCAAGCTGAATCCCATAACTTCAATGCTGCAGAGATGCACGTGACGTCACTCGAACATGGCGGCACGCAGCAAGATGGTAAACACATGATAAACTTTCATTTATAAACAAATAACATTGACTTATTATTATTATTGATACTATATTGTATTGACACATCTCGCGTTTGTGGAAGCAATTATGATGCGGTACACATCCCAGCGTATCCGCTTTTGTGTTTGACAGCGATCGTTGCTGTAAAGCTAGCATGTTCTTCCTTATACGTCATCGGGAAATGGGCGGCAAATATGGGCGGGGGAAAATAGTCGTCGAAATATTTCACATCCAGGTTTGTGTTTCCAAGTTATGTTTCTTCACGCTAAAGAAAAAAAAAAAGACGTTTATATAAATGATGTCCTTCCACGTGTTGCCTTTTCACTGTTTCATGTGCTGGAACCCAAATGAAGGCAAACTCCCTCAGAAACCGAACTATAACAATTTCTCACAGAATAAACTAGGACTGCAATGTGCTATATTTACACTGGCAAAATGACTATTTCCTACACCACTTTTTTTTTTTTTTAAGTAGGCTAAATTTGCATTCACAAGCCAGAATATTTGCCATTCATTTTTTTCTTAACCAGGAACTCACCTTCCCACGATTAGCTCCATTATCCAATATAAACATACGAAAGGGAAAAGTTTATTACACCAATACGGTTTATTATAAGTATCCGGGTTGAGTTGAACAGCTAGTTAGTGTTAGTAAAGGTCAAAGGATTCCTAAAATAGTTTAGGTCACTTGGCCTATTACATTCATGTATTTAGTGTCTAAAATAACAAACTAAATTGTTTTTACTTGTTTTGCATCAGGCTCTAAACAGTAAATGCAAATATAATCCAAGCTGAAGCTTGAAATAAAATAAACCACAATAAGAAAACAATTCAATAAGCTCAAACATCACCAGTACCAGGTTGATTAAATTTACTTTAACAATCTTAGAAACAGATGAAAAGATTCACTTTAGATAGTACAAAATATAGATAGATACAATGTCAGTGCAATCAATTTGTATAGGCCTACCATAAAAATAAGGCACAATTCATAATAAAAGCAAATAGCAAATAAAAGCAAATAATTCCTGCAGTAAAGCGTCACACAAGTTTTCGCTTGGAAATTCTCGAAACACGTTTCTAGAAATGTCTAGCAGTAAAGAGGAGATTAAACATGCTTACATTTAAAAACACATTCGTCAGAGGTTCTTATATAATACCTTGCTAAATTTTAATTAATCAAATATCATGTCGTTTATCCAATATGTATTATATGCAATTACTAATATTTATGACATTGGAATGTTGATTAAATTTACCTGCACACAGAGGATCTCAAAGGAGGAGAAATATGACTAATTTATTTTAAATCAGTATAATGTTAAAATGGGTTTACAATGAAGCTACTGGAAGCATCTCAGGTCTATGTTCTCTGGCATAGCGACTATTTCTCCAGGAATCTGACCAAAAAAAGAATAGACAGTTACAATAAAATTAATACATAAATAAAATACTAAAACACATCTTGCATACAAATGTCCGTTCATTGTATGATCTCTGGATATAAAAGACAAACAGAATATCAATACAATATTATTAATGTTAAGAACACGTTTCCCCCTAAATATCTCAAAACGTCATTTCATTTAGATTGTGTATTATATATATATATATATATATATATATATATATATATTTTTTTTTTTTTTTAAATAGATTATATAAAATAGACCAAGTCTAGACCAACACATTGCTAAAACAATAAATGTTAATGATGATCAATTAATTTTTTACTACAAAAACTTTAGTTACTTACCACAGACAGTCATCATCTGTCACAGAAGCTTATACTGTACAAACAGAGAAATAGACAAATATCAAAACAGAAATCAGAACAGAAATCAACAAATCGCCTTCTGCTTTCTGTCGTCACATCACTGGTGTCTTTAATATTTGTGAATGAATGATATTTCTTTCTAATGCTGCTTGATAAAGAAAACCACATTAAACATACAATCATTAACATAAAATGGTTTTAACCTGACTAAACCTCACCTGCTACACCTTTGCAATTTACAGCACAATGATTTCTCACATTGCATCACCTGTAATACTTACAAACTTGTCTTTTTTTCTTGTAGCAAAACACACCAGCAGCTGTAGCCGCCGCAGCCGCCACCAGAGAAACAACAGCACCAACGACAATCCCTGCTGTTTCACTCGGAGACCGACCCGGAGACTGACCCGGAGAGTTAACTAAAGACAGACAGATTAGTAAAAAAAATCAGAATAACACTGACAGTCATGAAGAACACTGAGCTGTTGGTTTCTAGCAGACAATTCTACACTTAAACATAAATACTTAAATAAAAATAAGTAAATAAAACAGATTATTGGTAGATGTTTTACAAGAAATTACATTTTCAGATTTTGTACTTCAAATACTTCACACTTACCATTTCTTTGAAATGAATTAATTGCTGTTTGTTAAATTACTAAAAAGTGGAAATTGGCAACTGTTTGGTCACAAAAATTCTTTAAAATATCTTCCTTTACGTTCAACAGAAGAATGTCTGGAACAGCTAGAGGGTGGGTAAATGATGACCAGAGATGGGAAGTAACGAAGTACAAATACTTGACTGGCAACGTGATTCGATTCATGCATGCTCCGCGTCTATGCCAAATGGTTTCTATCAGAGTAATCATTGCAAGTGACTCGAGAAAGGAGTGGAAGCGCCTGGGTGGATCATAGAGGTGAAAATACTGACCTGTTCAGGATTTCAAGTGCAGGTCAGTTTCATCTGTAAACAGGCTGCTAAGAGTTGCTAGCAGTTTAATGCTTAACTAAGTAAACAAAAACAAAACTAGTAGTAGTATAGATGAAACTAAACTAAATTACTATCATCACTCAAAAAACTTGATGCTAAAGGACATCATTATTAGGGATGTCCCGATCCGATATTGATATCGGAAATAGGTCCGATATCAGCCCAAAAAAACTCTATCGGATTATATCGGACTGCGTTAAAAATCTCCGATATAAGCAGTCCGTTCCGTTCTAAACTCCGTTACAGCTATTCTATCCAGCAGCGTCCAGAGCCAGCGTGCAAAGCCCACGTGATCACAACACTGCTTGCTAGCGAAGTAGCAAAGAAAAAGAGCGATGTCGGCCGTGTGGCAGTATTTTTAAGTCCGAAAAAGACAGTGTGGCTCAGTGCAACACTTGTCATGCACAAGTTTCCCGTGGTGGAACAGAACCGGGAAAGTTTACCTGGCCCGGGTAACTTTTGAGGTCTGGTACAAATTATGACATACAAAAATACATAGGCTATAGATCGCGATCTCGATTCAAACACACTCAATCGTATTGCTATATGATGACGATTTCGCCATGTCTATAAAACCTTTGAAATCGCAATCACATCGGAATATTTAAATCTGCTTTCGCGCAACCGCTGATGCAGAGAGAGCTCTGGTCATGTAAGAAAAGCTTTATGTTTGAACAAGCTTCACGAGCGGAATACAAGTGATTTTATTTCGTTTCATTCTTTTGTTAAGTTAATTTAGAAAAACGTTTGGAGCATTTTTATTCATTAAATATAGGCTAAGTTTTTGTTTTTTAAAGCTGCTTTATTAAAGAAAACGAACATGAAGCACTTTCTAATGCCTCAACAGGAGCGCTTCACAAAAATAAAACGAAACTCAGCGAATACATACCTCACAGACATGATACATGTATCTATAGAAAGCTTGAAATTATTACTTAACGAAGTAAAACAAATACTCTTTCACAAAAACAAAACTCTTTTAGTATGTAATCTTTAAAGAGGCATTTCTCTAAAGGCGCATCCAAAGAGGAGATGGTGAGTCAGGATCGGCAAATTCATCCTTGCGACACTGACTCAGAAAACACTGGTTTATTAATAAATAATTAAGATATCTCCTTACTATTTTCCCCGACATTGTGATTACTTTTGCCGGTGCTTTGTGGCAAGTTTCAGTCTTTTGCGTGCGCTTGAACGCGGATCTTCCAGCTGTGCTGATTTGCTGCTGCTGTTGCTGGCGGAAACACTAAACGCTTTCCGAGCCGGTCTCGAAAGTGAAAGCGAAAGTCTTGTGTTGTTTCCACCATATGTATAAAAAATAAGGAGAAGCCTAAAACAGGCCATTTATAACATTTTAGACATTTATCAATGAACTCATTTATAAGTTTAAATAAAACATTTTTAAGATTAATAACTATACTATTAGCATTGTTTTTAATATTAAAATGTAGACTAGCATGTAAAATGTATAATCTTAAAGACTTTATATATTTTTTTTTTTCTTATGTTCCTGCTCTCAGCTGTTCCTACCATTTGCTGATGGTAAAAAATAAATAACTGAAGTGACCTTTAATTAGTATTTTGCACTTTAAAAAATATATTTTTGTTTATTCAATTAAGATATTTTACAGGGTCTTAATATTTATTCTTTAATTCTTTTTTATATATTCTTATGTAAAAGGTTCACATTTATGCAACCAGTAGTTAATAAATTGGTCGTTTTTTTTCCCCATACTTACCGTTGCTGACTTTCGTTCTCAGTTTGATCTAGCCGTTCATACATTCCACACAACGAAATAGGTAAAAGTATTCATGATTTGTGCTGATTATTGTATCGGATTTGTATCGGTATCGGTTAGTACTGAAGGCTGCAATATCGGTATCGTATCGGAAGTTAAAACGTTGTATCGGGACATCCCTAATCATTATTAACTACTGTAAAGTTACAGTAGTAATTTAGCAAACAAATGTTATAAAACGTAAATGTTATAATACTTTCAGAAGGAGCTAGGGCAGAAAACAACACAACCCTTACGAATATTAAAACCAAAATCCATGGTTACTATAGTTAAACCATGGTAACCACAAATGAACCATGATTTTGCTACACTAACCAGAGTTTAACCATGAGATGTGTAGTAAACCTATGGTTGTAAATTAAAACAATAATCAATCCACCAAAAAACAAAACAAAACAAAACAAAAAACACATGGTTACTATGCTTTTACTGTAACAAACCATGGTCAATTTTGGTAAGAGAAAAATACGACTCACGATAATGCAATAACATGTTCAGTATTAGGATTTTTCTGTAAAGATATTGTCATGATGTAATCATTATTATACTAATTGTGACATTTAGGCAATTTAGAAAATATAGTTTTCTTTAATTTATAGTATTTAAGCCATTTCAAGATAAAACATCAACACCTGGTCATAATGTGATACTTTAAACTGAACTTAAATAAAATTGTTCCTAAATAAAATTGTTCCTGCAAATAGAATATAATGAGGTGGTTGTTTTGCAACAAGTTGGAGACAGTTCTGCTCATAACAGTAAATGGCTGATGGGAAAAGTGATGGGTACAAGAAAACTAGTGAAAAACGCAAACACACACAAAGTGAGATGCAGAAAGATATCATGGAAAATGAAGAGACTGAAAATGAAAATGGAAGTGAAGGTGCTGTTCAAAAGAGACTTTTCTTACTTTGCACAGCCCCAGCCTAAAGTTTTAAACATTTATTTTAAATGTGATGGCCATACAAAAAAAGAGGGTTGCCCATGGTTTCAGAATTTGATGTGGGTGTATAGGATGGCCTGCATGGGATGAGTGTGAGATTTCCCGGCGTGAAATTTTGTCCCAGTCCACCCCTGTTTAGCCTTGATACATTCATTATCTAACAAATTTTAAATATAAGTTATGTTGTATTAATGTGTCAATATGATATGAGGTCCAGTTACCAGCGTGACACTAAAAGAGGCAGTAGTAATGGGTATTTTTTACTTAAGTAGATGTCTGAACTCATACTTATTTACATTAACTTAAGTAAAAAAAGTGTAGTTAGTACTTCTACTTTTACCAGAGTATTTTTAAACATGAGTATCTGTACTTCTACTTGAGTGATGGATGTGTGTACTTCTGCCATCTCCGATGATGACAGAATTATTTGGTTAATTTTTGGCTAAACTAGAACTCAGTGTTAAACTTCACCATCTTATTTGGAGTTCAACTGAGAAAATTATAAATGCAAGCATTAAAAATACATTTCTGAGAAAGAGATGGTTTGTTTTTCAGCTGATTACAGCTACAGGATGTACCCAATCATATTTTATCTCTCTGATGTCACACTATGACTATTTAGATCTTGACCAGGCCAGGTTTAAGTTTGGAGGAGATTT